>JAHBCN010002046.1:0-32500 GCA_019359885.1 Listronotus oregonensis
TTTTATTAAAACCCCAGTGGATACCTGATACAGGTAGAAAGCACAGACCAAAACACGGATAACTGGATAAGAAAAAAAAGAAATGGATGCATCCTACAAAAGCTTCAATGATTTTTATTTGTATAAAAAAAGCTTTGCTTTTTTCTAAATTATTTCATAGTTCTATTTTTTAATGTTTAAGTTAAGCAAGATAAGACAATAAACATTTTTGTAGCATAAGAATTATTGCAGAATAGAAAAGTCTGGAATTAGCTGGAAAAATTCTTTTAATACAGGATGCAAACACAACAGGAGAACCCAGTGCCCTTAGAACACTTCACAATAGCCATCAGAATGGGGAAAAACTAAGATAATTTATTGAAATAAATTATTAACCTAAATTAAATAATTCTAACGTCCCACATTTCTATAAACTAAACAAATACTTTTAAAGTCTGCAACAATATTAAGGCCATATAAAATTTTTGTGGCATAAAATCGTCCTTCATTTACTAATATTCTTCTAAATAGTATTTTAACATAAGAATTACGTTTTCAATACAGCACAGTAACAACTTATAGTCCAAGAGCTAGTGAACCCTCCGACTAACGGTGTTCCTGTAAGGCTAGAAATTTGTGGAGTGATGAGTCATAGTATACCAAGGCCAACAACAATGACCTGGCAGGCATCAGCCCTGCACGCCATCAGTTCTTTTATTTTTTAAAATGTAAAATAAATAAGATAAAAAAACTTACTTCTGTAAGCTTCAAAATTTAATATAATTTAGTTTATTTATTGATAATTATGGAAAAAAATTGACAGGCGATTTGAGTAAGCAAAAGTATCTACCAGGTGAATCGAAAGGTGCATAGTTTAGGGGGTAAAATAAACTTTCTCCTGTAAAGTTGAAATTTAAGTATGTGTTTGAGTAAGCCATTGAAAAGAAATGTGTATACTGACAGGCGGTTCTGAACAGCATAAGACCTTGACAGGCGAGGGGAAAGAGGCTAAGAGCGTGCGAGTAAGAGGCGTAACGTGAATGCATATAGTGTGAATGACATTAAATAAAATTAAAAATTATAGATGTAATATCTTTTTAATAATTGTTGTGTAATCTACATTATTTTAAAGAAAAATATTTTTTTTCCCCAGAATAAAGATATTTATATATTCTTTTTTTTAAAATTTTATTTTTTTAGAGATTATTATGGAAGCTAGTTGCCCCGCAATAATAGTAACAAAAAACATGAAAAGACATAAAAAGGTTTAATTCTTTATAAAATTGAATTGTTTTAAGTACTATAATAAAATAATAATTTTTATGAAATTATATAAAAATTGTTATTTTATTATAGTACTTAAAACAATTTAATTTTATAAAGAATTAAACCTTTTTATGTCTTTTCATGTTTTTTGTTACTATTATTGCGGGAGCAGACTAGCTCTCCATAGTAATCTCTAAAAAAAGTATAATTTTTAAAAAAATAATATATAAATATCTTTATTCTGGAGAAAAGCCAAATAATTTTTCTTTTAATTTGATACTCCCAGAAATCAAAATAAACTATAAAAAACCTACATTATTTTTTACATTAATTATCATCATCATCCGACACTTCTTCACCACTACTTCTTTCATCATAATCCCACTTTTCGATATCGTTTTCCTCCTCGGAAAAGAAAAAATATTTTAATTAATTAAGAATTGAATATCCGCTTAATTACGTGGACTGTATAATGAATCTTATTAAATCAAATAACTGTGTGTTACCTGAAATGTAATCTTCATTTCAGTTGACTGTGCTTCCAGTATCAGCATTAGTAGGGTCTTGTAAAAGTATGTCGTATATAGAAGCAGGAACCGTATCTCCTCAAACCAATTGAAATCGTAGTGATCATCTATTAAGTTCCAACCATTATTTTCAGGGGTAAGAAACGTTGGTTCCTTAAATGACTATTGCGCCAGATATTTGTAATATATGCAGCTCTTAATAATTGTTGTTGCAGTTCGCGTTGGCACGGAGGTATATTTGATGAATCATAACTTATTATTTTTTTCATAAATATGTTGATGTTTTTCGTGTCATATGTGGCAAGGAACTTCTCATTAGATAAACGGTTTTACTCGCACTATATGCATTCACGTTACACAAGACCTTGGTCACCCACGGTCATAAAATCTAAATTGGGTGGGAAGGAGTGCTGCGTTGCCAATTTGTGGATTATTGCCCGCTTTTCGAGTCTCGACGTTATCGTTTAGACTGAAAGTGTATATTTTCTATATTTAGGTATTTTATGGAACTTTTAAGTTGCAATATTTTTTGTGATAATTACCTAAATTTAAAATAATGACAGATGGTGCGCTTTGCGATTAAAAAACTCAAAAAAACATGCTCTAAGTATGAGCTATTTTTTCTATAAAGTAAGGTATCTACCAGATTAAAAAAATGCAACATTTTAAAGGGGTGCATAATATTTTATTTACCCATAATACAAAACAACTTTTTAACGTGGAAAAAGAAAATTAAAGTCAATACAGTGTTTAGATTTGTAATCTTAAGATCATGAAATGTTTGTGTCTATTTAGGTATTCATTATTATTTCACTATTCACAATATAAATTTTAGTAACTAAAACCTCCATTAACCAAACATAACAAAAAAAAAAAAACAGGTAAATTGTTCAAAAAATATTTAAATTAGCATCACTTGATTTATAGATGAACAGTTGATAACCAAATAAAACGGCATACTTTGTGTAAGTATTTAAACAAATTATTATTACAAATGATTTATTTAAAAAGAATACATGACAGTACACAGTATTTGATTTAACATTGGCAGTTAAAAATTTAGTTTGAACCTAAAAAATAAACATCTGATTTTAACTTTAAGTACATAAGTTAATAACTATTGCAACTCACAAGTCCTATCAAACACCTTAAAAAATGTAAAATTTTAAATCAGAAATGAATTAATAATTATAAGAATAATAAGAGACCACTTACGAGAAAACGCGGGAATATACTTCAATATAAACATCAAGGAAAGGTGAACAACTGAACAATCCAAAACAGACGAGACGTCTATTACAGATTTGGCAACGTAGCATGCATTCTACGCTAATTTAAATTTTGTGACCAGTTCCTATTTGACCTCCGATCAGTGAAGTGCTCGCGATAAAAAAACTACATAGTTTTTTCCGGGAAGGCGGCTGAAGGAGCTGTATCAACAGCTTTTACCATCGGGGATCAAGAAGAAACTCAAGCCAAACGATGGAGTCCTTCTTCTGGGGCTAAGCGCCGTGAACGAAGATTCCTATACCTGTTTCTTTCTGAGAGCCCCACGCACGAGGAATTTTCCTAATGGCGGAAGATGGTTGCGCGCTCAGCAGGAAGGAGCAGTACTCACAGAAAGCGGTTATGCGTGATACCGGTAGCAGTTTCCTGGTCGGACGTCCATTTTTTGTGCCCTGCATCGATAATTTTTTTTTTTGTTAAGAATTTAAGTTTTTGAAAAGTTCGGAATTTTTGGGGGCTACAGAGCCCGACTATCCAGAAGTTCCACGTACAAAGCCTGGGAAAGCCACGTTGACAACAACGTGTGTCTGGAAAGGGGAGAGCTGGTTGAACGTTTACCGACGGAGGCCAAAAAAAGTGAAAGCAAAGCAAAGCAAATTTTGTGACCGTGGGTGACCAAGGTCTTGTTTCACGTTACGCCTCTTACTCGCACGCTCTTAGCATCTTTCCCCTCGCCTGTCAAGGTCTTATGCTGTTTAGAACCGCCTGTCAGTATACACATTTCTTTTCAATGGCTTACTCAAACACATACTTAAATTTTAACTTTACAGGAGAAAGTTTATTTTATCCCCTAAACTATGCACCTTTCGATTTACCTGGTAGATATTTTTGCTTACTCAAATCGCCTGTCAATTTTTTTCCATAATTATCAATAAATAAACTAAATTATATTAAATTTTGAAGCTTACAGAAGTAAGTTTTTTTATCTTATTTATTTTACATTTTAAAAAATAAAAGAACTGATGGCGTGCAGGGCTGATGCCTGCCAGGTCATTGTTGTTGGCCTTGGTATACTATGACTCATCACTCCACAAATTTCTAGCCTTACAGGAAGACCGTTAGTCGGAGGGTTCACTAGCTCTCCTACTATTACCCTAATTACAATGCAATTTAACCAAGAATATAAGCAAAAATTTTATTTAATACATTTTTTAGTTAATAATTTTATATTTAAATTTGAATAATTTTATTCTTTTAAAATTAGAAGTATTGAGAAAGGGTACGTTAATTAAAATGTAATGATACTATAGCTTTCCACACGTTGACACAACGTGATCGTCACAAAAGTAATAGCTTATAATAATTGCTATACTATAAACTACAAACATTTAATTTAAATGCCAAAAGCCTGCGTAGATCATTTAAAAACATAACAATATTACTTTAAAATAATTTTAGGCAAAAATATAATAACGGTTTTTTTATTTCAGGTATCGATATATTTGATGCTATTTACTTTTTTATTATTCATGACGCAAAAAGTCGGATAAAGAAAATGTTATTAAGTTCCTTAGGAAATAAAAAAACTTTTTCTCGTAGTTTAAGAAAGGAAAATACATTTTCTTATGGACTTTAGGCTTACAACTTTTTGACGAGAGACCAATTGACTAAGATGTAAGAAAATAAAATGAATCAGGGGAAACTGTTTACAACTTGAATTAAATTAAATGGTTTGGGCTTTATTAGTTTTTTGTTTACTCTTGTAATCCGAGCATGTAGTATCATGTTTTTTAAAACGGATATTTACTTGTCCGTTATATAAATCAATTTAAGTAACTTTTTAATACATATATAAAAAAAATAAATATTTGCAACTGACTGGAGATGACATTTCTCATTTAAGGTTTGTTTTTGTTGAAGAATTTTTATTATTTATAAATTAATTAGGATCCGACAGTTCTTGAGTTTAACTAGCAGTAAAATAAATCCCACCAAAAACACACAAAGTTGCCTTTTCTTTTTTGATATTACAATCAGATTTTTTATTAATACAAACAGAGTAGTAAAAAACTTACTAAGTCAAAAAAGAGTGTAACGAAATTATCTTGGTCTAATTTTAAATCCTATTACTTTAAGAGGCCAAGATTCGAGATAGAAACTTGGCTCTTTTTTAACATAACCTATTTTAATGGGATATCTTTCCTTTTTTCTAAGTTTAATAAATAAAAAAAATGGAGGTATCCATGCCTTCTTTCTCAGGATACCTGGCTCCGCAGTTAGAACATTATACAAAATATATAGTACGAAATGTGCTTATTTTTATGCTCCTTAAATGGCACTTTGTTTGGTGTCTGATTGGTAAAATAAAGCAGTTTTTATGGCAATCATGACCTTAGAAACTTAATCAGACGGTAATGTTCTAAAAAGCCCCCTCAATGTACGATTATCGTCCCTGCTTCAGGACGTTCCGACTAAAATGTGCAGTTTTTAAATTTTTTCCGTTACTTATGTCCAACACGTATTTACAAACCAAATTTCAGGTTACTATTTTCTCGAAAAGTGCCCGATAATTTTAATGAGTCCATAGGTTAGTCCATCAGTAGTAAAATAGGCGAGTTTCCAAATCAAAAATTTCGGAAACCATTTGACTCTACTATCTCAGTTTTTTTACAATTAAAATATTTATGTAAGTTAACATACCAAATCCTTTACTTTTAGGTGAAAAAATAACAAGGTTATGTTAGGGGAAAAACACGTTTAAACATTTCGTTGAATATACTGCGTGCGTCAGACCGGAGCTTGGCCTGGTGCACTATCGTAATCTAACGTTACTTTGTCATGTTTTACCTTTCGGTGCATATTCACCTTAAGCACAAAAAAAAACAAGACATACTAATATCATATTGTGTAAAAAAATGGTTTTGCTTTTAAAGTTAATGTACAACTTTATTTCCATTAATTACAAAAAATCTAACGGTTCTTCCTTATTAACTCACATTTTTAAAAGAAAAATGAATATGTTATTTTTTAAAAGCACTCTTTTTCAAAACAAGTCCTTGAGGCTTTAATATGTTATAAGAACCCGTGATGGCAAATAGTATGAAGTCCTCTTCATTTTAATAATTAACAAATTAGTCAGTTCTGTTATTAAAAATTTAGTACAACCTATAATAACCTATAATTTTTTCTAAAAATAAGTACCATAATAACATTCATTGCTATTTTAAAATCTAATACAAAATTTTGACCTTATTTATCGCTATTTTTAAAAACAAACCTTATTAACAAATTTAATATTTTAGGTCTTGTTTGGATATATTTAAAAATATTTTAAATGTATACAACCCATAAACGTAATTTATTAGAGTATAAAAATACGCAATTTTATTTATACGTTGATTATTTTTATATTTCCTCCAATCTGCAATTTTTAAGTTTTATAATAAAAATAATTTAACCTTTTAAAAGATGGAGGACATGTGCCAACTTTTTAATTTATGACCTAACAGGTAAATGTTATATAAAATTAAGGGGTTACTAATTTTATTATAAGTGGTAAAATTTCTAAACCGTGAAATGCAATATCTGCATGTCTTGATGCTTGGACTGAGTTGACGAAATGGAGTGAGAAAATGAGTTAAAAACCCAGCACCCATGTTACTTAGTACTTTCAATCCATTTAAGCCCAAATAGCATGGGGGAAATAATTTAAAACTACAATAAAAATGAAAAATGCCTATATAATTTTTAATTTTAAGGTCTTATGCAGTATGTACGTTTTTATAATAATATACTTCCTACTAATTAAATTTTTAAAACAAAATTTTATTGATAGAAAAACCGCTAAAAAGGGCTGGTTTGCTATTTTCTCATATTTATATATTAAATTAGGTTTTAGTATAAAGCATTAGAAGGTAACACAATAACTGCGCAAAGTGATTTCTTGAAAACGTAAATCTTTGTTTTTCTTTTAAATTAAAAATATGCATTAAATATGGGCAATACTTCTTATTTCTCGTTAATTAATAAAAAACCAAATCTTTAATCAAATAAGACAAAACAGGGGTGGTATAACTGCAAATTGTATTAAGCGCATAATTACTTATTTGTAATGAAACACATTTTCTTTTAAAATGCTTATTTTAATAGTTTGCAACGTAACTGTGTAAAGGTATTACTTAAAAAAACAATATTTGGTTTTTTCTTAAGCAAAAAATGCTATACATGTTTGTGATAAGTTTTATTTTTTGTTTTTACAGAAAATTTTTAATCCAATAAAACGAAACAAGTGTCATACTATTGCAAATTGTACCTGGTGTATACCCACTTATTTGTAATGACACACATTTTTTTAATGCTTATTTTATTAGGTGAAAAAATAAGTTACTAAACAGAGGTTTTTTTTATAAACCATTTGTATTCTTACCAATTGTAAACAAGTGCGCTAACGCACATACAAATACGCGTCAGTATGTCACTGTAGGTATTATTTTTTCGCTGGGCTTTAAGTATTAGTCGGTTTTCCAACATTTTTATTCGACTTGGCATGTTCTTAACATAAAAATAAATAATTTAATTAAATAAAATAAACCTTATGAACTAATTTTAGGTTCATATGTTAAAATTACGGTTAACATAATAAAACTGCTAATTGAATTGTAGATTATGACTTCCAGAATTACGATATTTTGTAACATTTATGTGAAATAATACGGGCAGACTTTAATTATATCTTCTTTTTAATAATAAACAGGGTATTATTTTAGGGAAAAAAATGAATAAAATTATTAACGTAAGTCCTGTTATCTCACAAACGCTGTAGGGTATCTGAGTAAAATGAAAGCCATTTTGTAATTTGCATTGTAATTTAAGAGAATGGAACAACTGCAGGGAAGGTTTGCGTGTCACTGCCAGCATGAGCTATACTAGGATAAATTTTCCAACAACTTATAAAATATTAAGGGTAATTTGTTACTTCTAGGACCTATTATTACTTTAGCCTGCAAATATTTGTTTTATAGGAAATGTACACGGTATAGTTTTATAATAACGGTTGCATAAATGGCTTATCTAAAATATAGTCTTTAAATATCATTAAGCACTAAAGCGGCCTACATTACCTCTCTAACTGGATATATATCGCTCTATGCCAAATTGGACGGTTTGAAAAGAAGTTTTTGATCTTCTTAATCTTGTGATAAGTTCTAGTAACCCTTAAAATGGCATTCCTGGTAAATTTTAAAATTTTGTTGAATACTCGTTCAAAAAATATATATATTTTTTTTTTATTATTTTGGTCGTAACTTCTTTAAAACTGGTTCAAATTTGACCTTATAAAAGAAAATTGGTTTTTAAAAGGCTTTTATAAAAAAATATATATATTTTACATTTTTTTGATAGAGGTTATTAAATTTAAAATTTTAAATCGAGTTTAAAAAATATATATATTTTAAACTTCTATTCATGCTTGAATTTTTATGCCCGGTCCGGTAACAGGATCTCCAGAACTACTTTTTATTATTAAGTTTACGAAAAGCTATTTTTTTATAAAAAGTTCTGCATGGTCCAAAAGTTAAAATGCAGCCGTAAGATATCAATTTTTTTAGCCGTTTACGAGGTTTGTCAAAAAATATGAATTTTATTTAGAAGTAAAGTACTTTTATTTTTTCAATACAGTAGAATGTTATAAGTAAAGTTATTTTTGAATGTGCAATTACAGCTATTTAGCATGAAAGTTTAGGATTGGTGATTATTTACTAATAATGTTTACATTTTTTTTTATTTTTCCTTCACAATTTAGTAAATTTGCCATTTTTTTCTGTAATTTTACAAATACGAACTCACTCTGACACACAATGTCAAATATTTCATGTCAGTGCATCCTAAATTTTCATGCTTAATAGCTGTAATTGCAAATTTAAATATACCTTTTAATTTAAAATAACTTCACTTTATAACATTCCTCTGTATTGTAAAAATAAAGTTGATTACTCTTGAGTAAAATTCATTTTTTTTTGACAAACCTCGTATACGGCTTAAAAAAATTGATATCTAATGGTTGCATTTTAGGTTTTGGACCATGCAGAACTTTTTATCACAAATAACTTTTTTTCGTTAATTTAATAATAAAAAGGTTTTCCATGTGGTTCCAACTTAAGTAGATACACTGCATAAACATTTTTTAAAACTGTATTTAAAATTTCAAATTCAAAAATATTTATCAAAATAACATTTTTTGTATTTTTTTCTATAAAGTCAAATTTAAACAATGTTTAAAGAAGTTAACCAGAAACTACAAAAGCGATTTTTTTTTAATTTAATATCTTTTAAACGAGTATTCAAAAAAATGTCAAAACTCACCAGGACGACTTTTTTAAGGGATTTTAATATATATATTACAAAATTGGGAAAATAAAAAAAATAAACCGTATGATTTGGCGTGGAACGGCTTATATGTAAAGGTACATTTAAAATACTCTGAAAAAATGAGACCTATTTACATTAACTGATAATTTTAAAGTCTTTTTATATGTTTTTAGCTATGCAATCAAAAAAGTTTAGCGGTCGTATGATTTTTGTGATGTAAAAAAGCAGAAATTAACTGCGCGATGCATCGATATTCCAGACTAGCAGCTCATCAGAAAAACAATCACAAAATTAAAAAAATACAAAACACTTATTAATCTCCATTATTTTCTATATATGTACTTAATTGCTTTACTAATTACCAAGATGGTAACCATACATAATACATTATATAATTTTATTTTATCATAAATCATATAATTTTATTTTTATTTTTTTTATTTGTTTTATTAAATACTTATTTTTTTTTTTAATTAAAAAAAAACTATTTTTATTCAATTAAATTATAAAGAATTAATACAGCATGCCCGATAGTTAGATACTGACCTATAAAAGTAAAAATAAAATAATGTATAGTTTCCTTAACTTTTTTTTTATTTTACCATTTACAAAAAAAAATAAAAGTTTACAGTCCATTTAGAAATACTTTTGTTTTTGCAGTCTTACGGTATATTTCATTGTTATAAAAGAAAACAAATATAAGGCAGAAACAACTCGCATGTCACTGCCAGCATAACCTGGTACAAGATAAATTAGGTAAAATGATATTTACCTGTAATAACCAGTGTATTTTAATAATACACATATTATACATATCCACGTTACAAATCTGCATAATTTCTCTTTGTATTTAAAGAGAATTGCAGTATGTTATTTTCATTTTATTTTAATATTTTATTTCTTTGTTATTTTTTTACGATTTGTGTGAGTATAATAGATAATAAGTGAGATGCATTTTTATAGTTATTGTTATTTTCTGGGCAAATTAATTTAAAAAGGAAGAATATTTATTTGGTTTTTGTCCAGAATGTAGATATTTTTTATAGTTTTGAAAAATACACGTTTTTATATGTTTTGAAAAGTTAAAATATATTTTGACAGTTCTAATTCTGTAAAACATTAAATTATTTTTAAATTCCAAAGACATAAAGTGGTTATTTTTATCAACTGTTGTATTATAATTAAGTATGTTACGATAACAAGAAAAGACAAAGTTTAAATTACACACATTTGGTTTGGAAAAGTTAACATAACTGTGAGATTGTGTAAATAATCGTCGTGTAAACGACTTATTTCAGGGTATTAAAACGAATGTTAAAATAGAAATTATTACAAATTGTATTATATAAGGTAAAGGGCATATAATTATATGCCCTGTGGTGATCTAAAAGTCATTACCACACTCTTAGGAATGCAACTGGGTTACACAAAGCATTGCTGCTTCTTATGTATGTGGGACAGTAGAGATAGGAAATTGCATTATATTACAGAAGACTGGCCTACAAGAAATCTTCACCCTAGCGAGAAAAATGTCGTTGCCAAGCCTCTTGTGGACCAAAAGACGTTTTTCTTCCACCTCTGCAAATCAAGCTGAGTTTGATGAAAAACTTTGTCAAAGCTATGAACCGAGAAGGACGGGCCTTTAAGTACATAAGAGAAAAATTTTCGAAATTAACTGATGCAAAAGTTAAGGACGGCATTTTTGTCGGACCACAAATAAGAGAACTTGTAAAGGATCCTGTAATTGACCAAGTTTTGGAGGAGACAGAAAAGGAAGCTTGGGAAGCCTTCAAGGGTGTTGTCCATGGATTTTTAGGCAACAAAAGAGATGACAACTACCAGCATTTGGTGTGTTCCTGCAAAAATACCGTAACCTTGGATGCAACATGTCCCTAGGAATTCTGCGGAAATCCATTACAAGAGGCAAGCTAAAAGACGACGAAGTCAATAGGCCACCACATGATTCTCTTCAGACACGACCATCTGCGAAGTATTTTTCCAGCAATTTAAAACTTTTAGCATGTAATTACCAGTTAAAAAAAATCAAATGCACTTTCATTGTTGTTAGCATGCATGTAATTAAAATGTATCCTTTTCTCTCAATCCGTTAATATGTAATACTGCCACCTTGTGTATATCATAGAAACTAGAGCTAATAAAAAAAAATCTATTGTTATATTTGTTTTTCTCAACCCAAAATTAGTAGGAATTGCCTCATGAAGTGCTCGAAACATTTAAAAAATTATTTTTTTTTTGCTCAGTGTAATCGAGGAATACTTAGGTTGAATTAGTTTTTAAATTTTTAAAACAAAATTTGCCAAAGTATTTCTTTGTATAAGGTAAAAATAAAATACATCTTTTTAAAAAAGCTATTAATTGGGTTACCTTTTTTAAAACGCAGGATTAATTTGTTAAGTTGTTACTTTTGCTGGTAGTAACATAAAATATATTTCTACAAAGTTACAATTTTATTTATTGCGTTTTTTTGTTAAATGCAGAATAAATTTGTTAAGTATTATTTTGCCGCCAGTAACATGAAAAATATTTTTACAAAGTTACAATTTTATTTTGCTTAAATACAATTAACGGTATGGCTTTATAAAGAGCCATGCTGCAAAGCTCAAAGCCTTAGGGAGCTTATTATTCTTGGCAATAGTTTTAGTTTAGGATTTTGCTTATATCAAATTAATTAACTTTTACCAACAAGATTAGAAAAACTATGGTGCATATTAAGAATTTGGTTTAAAGCCAGCATGTATTTAAAACCTATTTTAAAATAATTTTTAGTTATAGAGTACTTGTATCCAGGTTAGTATTTTGAACTTAACGTTTTAATATTTACAGATTTTTAATTTATACTATATATAATATATATATATATATATATAATATATATATATATATATATATATATATATATATATATATATATATATATATAAAAATTTTTAATATGAATTTATTTAACTTTATATATAAAATAAATTATTATTAAAAACCAGAAGTTAAATAAATAAATTATTGTCACAAAATTTGACAAAACAAAAGTTCTTGTTAAAATTTAGGACCTAAAAAAGGATTTTTTAGTTAAGTATAAAAATATTTTTTTTATGTTTAATACGTCCAAACATAGTATAATAAAAGCCCTGAACTACGTACACTCTAAATAATTAAGGATGTTAAAATTTTTAATCCGAGGTGTATGAAAAATTAAAAACTATTTATTTCCCTTTGTGCTTATAAGCAAAAGTAATTGAGAAAAGGGTAACAGACTTTTAAAGTGACCATCATTAGCTACTTTACCGAATTTATTTTAATTTGTCTCTTTACTGCTTTTTAGTAGCTCAAAAAATGTTAATATTTTTTAAACAAGCTATCTTTGTTTCCTTTTTTCAAACCTTGTTATCGGCAAATCCCTATAAATTTATATTATTAATCGGACTAAAATCGATCCAACGAGAGGGCCAAGAAGGTATGTTAAGAAATGCAGAAATTTTTAATCCCATTTAAATTTCCTTGTTTAATGTTTTTTGCTTAACTTGTGCACATGTGCTAATAAATATATAAATATTATTTTAAAGTACTTTTATTAGAGATTTACCTGTCATTTTAACATTCTAAAAAAATGTTTAACAGGGTACTGGTTTTTGCAAAATACATTTATACAGTTATTTTACTCTAAACCTGGATTTTTCTTTCTTTGATCCTGTATTCTTAAGAAGGTTATAAAACCCTATTAAAGTTTGTGATTAGATTAATTAGTAAGGAAAACACAGGTAATACAAATTTTAGCCCATCCATATAAAACACTCTGTATCTCTGTTAGGAACCCTTTAAAAAAAAATATAATAGATTATCTAAGCTAACCCTAAAGTACTTTATCTCTGCTTTTGTTTGTACATCTCCTCACGAATTACCCTGTATAATAAAATAAAGAGAAAATCCACAATCAGACTTAATGCTTTACGAAAAGTTTAGTTAACGGAGGAAATTCTTAATGAAGACATTGTTCTGCAAAAACACTTTACATAATTGTCTGCTGTATATTAAAGAATCAGTTTTAATGTCAATAATTTGATTATACAAAGTTTTTGCTTACCTTTATTAAATTTTAATGATGCGCCTTTAAACCTACCGCAACCATAGATTATGTAACTAAAAATAGGATTTATAGACCAAACCTTATGTGCTTTTGTTTAGAGGTGGCAGGCACATTGTTACTAAAAATCCTTTGTTAAGCTATACAGGGTGTAAAAAGTAAGATGCTCATCATTTTAATGGGCGATAGTGGAGTTCAAAACAAGTCAAAAAGTTTATATGACATATGTCAAAACTTGACAGATTTTTGTCTAAACGATATCAAAGTTATAAACTTTGGTAGCAATTATTTCTGAAACGCTTAACAATTGGCAACTTTCGTTTTAATCGCTCATCGGTAGATTCATTGGCTAATAAAAAAACTAAGTGTTATATGTGTTAGTCTACAAATTAAATAATAATAATAATAATAATAATATTTCCCCCGGTTAAACATTTAAAAAACATTTGGCAACAGCGTTGCAGTTCGTCAAGTCAGTAGTTACTTTGTGTTACGCCTATTCGCTGCGGTATTTTTGTCCGTTTTTTATTTCGTGTCTTGAAGTTC
Organism: Listronotus oregonensis; assembly: GCA_019359885.1. Classification (NCBI taxonomy): domain Eukaryota; kingdom Metazoa; phylum Arthropoda; class Insecta; order Coleoptera; family Curculionidae; genus Listronotus; species Listronotus oregonensis. The sequence continues at coordinate 14,011 of JAHBCN010002046.1, forward strand.
GAAATAATGTTTTTAAACCGGAAATATGCCGATATGTTAATAATTTACGGAAAGGTAAACCGTAATGCTAATCTAGCAGTTCAAATTTACCGTAAAGATTTCCACAACGGTACCAAAAATAAAGAGTTTTCGAAATGGTATGTGTGCAACCGGGAGGTGCTTATGTAACTATGGAACAAGAAAAAGAATTTTGAAAATCGCGAATCAAAATCCTAGAACTAGTACGAGGTCATTAGGCCGCGAAGTGAACATATCACATACCAATCCACAGTTGTTTTTTTATAATTAGAGACATTCTACTTTTTAAGCAAAATAATAAAGCTCTGTTGTAAAACATTATAATTTGTGTTCTTAAAATGGATATTAAGCTTAATTTTGTGTGTGGTAAGTACAATTATTTTTCAATTACAAATAAAATTTAAATAAACATCTCTTTCAAAAAAGTTAAATATGTAAAATCTCGCAAAAACTTTTAATGTTCGACTTGATTAGTGATAAAGTGGGTGCGGTTGCCAAATTTTTTAAACTTTGAAAAGCCATATTTCGAAAACAATTAACTTTTGACCCATGTGTTTTTAAATTGACTTAAGCTCCAAAATCATGAGCATCATACTTTTTACACCCTGTATATAACAAAAATTGAGATATGCTTTCTCTTAGAAGGGTGCGAAACATCTACAAAGTGTATGAAAAATTGAAAAAACAAACAATTTTTGTCTACTTCAATCGCTTATAACTTTTTAAGTATTGGTCGCAGAGAAAAATATTAAACAAAAAAGTTTTTCTTTTAAATTTCTCACAAAACAGAACTAGCTAGAGATCGTAAAATGCATTACAATTGTTGCAAAAAAGCAATAAATAAACCTTAAAAACAAATAAAGGCAGTAGTTTTTTTGCGAGAGTTTTTTGGTTCCTTTAGATTTTTCTAAGGAACTCCATATTCGGCCAAGAAGAACATCATACCAAAATTTCATTAGGTTTGATAGTGTTTGTATGATAATTCTGCAATCTCATTTTGTTCGAAAAAAAATTGACAATTTGGCAAATTGAGAAGTCCAGAATATTAAACTTAGACATTTGATTTTTTCCACATACACTAGAGACACCAAACTTTCGATTGTTTTTTTAATGAAAATTGGATCATTTCAGCATCCTCAGCAATTGTTTAAAATGATAAATAAAAATTTTGCTTATAAACAAATCGACTATCTTCATGACATTTTAGTTAAAAATTCCATTGAAAATATGGATTGAAATTACTCGTAAAAGCGCTTATTAAAATTAAACTCGTTAATTGGTCAATGGGTTGCCAAGATACAGGCTGCCAAAGTTGACAGGCGTTTAAGGCAAATCTACAAACAATAATGTATAATAACTTCTTGCACATGGTATACATAAAATGATTGTCTTATTTTCATTTATGTTTTACTAATAGGAAAATTTTAGAGCACCAAAATATACCTTCTTTCATTTGTTTAAACAAGAAGTGTATAAACAATTATTGCTCTCAGCAATTGTTCATAATTTGAAACAATCGCAGAGGGCACATAAATGATCCGATTTTATTAAAAAAACGTTATAAAATCTCCAGTATATGCGAAATAAAAATCAAATGTCTAGGTTTAATATTTTGGCCTTAATTTTCAAAATTGTCAAATTTTTAAGCGAAATTGGATTGCAAAATTTATGGGCAAATACTATTAAACAGATTTTAACGAAATTTGACACGATAGTTCAGTTTAGCATAAAGTTCAGTAAACGAAGTTGTGGACCTAAAGATCAGGTTGTGCCGTCACATTTTTTTTTAATTTGCGGGTATCCATGTGTATATTGACCTCTAAAAATATCATAGATAGAAAAATGTCCGCAAGGGCCTGAAACTGGCCCTCAAGAGCCCGAAAATTAGTTTTTTCAACTGTTTAGGCCGATATCTCCCGAAATATTATACTTACGCAATTCGTGTTTGGACAAAAATGAAGAGCGGTTCATTGGCTGCCAAAAAGGTTCCCATCACTTGTGTCAGAAATTTGATAGTTCTTGAGATAACCAGCCATTAACGTATTTTTTGCACCTGTCCCGCATCTCGAAAGGCGCTCTAAGCTACTTACACTTTTAAGCAGGCGGACAAATTTTTAAATTACTTATGTAAAAATGAATATTTTTTTATGATTTAAAGTTCATATGAATGAAGTAACCTGTAGCTATAATATCTTGTCACTGTTTCCTTTTTTTTGTTACTTTAGAATATTGAAAACACGAGCCAAAAATAGTTTTGGCTCGATATTTTAATCCTTCAAATTTTTTTATAAAGAGTATTTTTACAAAATCCTTTTGGATAATGGGGCTTTAAAAGGTGTTAAATACATTCCGAAAGATTCAATAAATTTTGTTGTGTTTTATTATAAACAACGTGTTTTTCTTAGGGCGGTTTTTTGGAGTACCGGAATTTTCAAAAATGCTCGGGTCTATCGAAAATTAATAGATAATCAAGAACCATATCGGCTTTCAATGCACATCATTCGAAAGCTTAGATTACCCCCTCCTGGATGGCAATCTTCCATTTTTTCCAAGTTTTTTAATCGAGGAAACTCTCACCCCAATGAAAACAGAACTAAAGTGTTCGATTATTTGTGGTTCATGTCATTCAGGCCCGTGTTCTAATTACAAGGGTATGAAAAATGAAGACATAATCGTACCTGAACAAGCAAAGGAAGGAGAAAAAATAAATGTAGGTAAAGATAGAGATACAGGACTTGAGCCAGAGACAAAACGGCAAAAGGAAGAAACAGAAGAAGAAATAGACCAAGAGGAAGAAAGAGTGAACAGAATAGTCCAGGGGGAGATTGATGATGCCAACCAGGAATATGCATCGGAGACAAGCGGGATGGAATGTTGATTAAGTGGTAGATGTTTAGCCCCGTTATCGTTAAGGGGAACTCAAAGGCTTCTACGGAGAAAAATAATCACGTTTCCAACACCAAAAGTTGTTGAAAATAGATCATTTTTAGAGGTACGTTCATCACCGTAATAATTTCGTAAATAGGAAAAAAAGTGATGGCGCCATCTACAATTGGTCTTTGCAGTTTTAAACATGTGGATTAGTGTAGCTCCAGACTCTTTGTCACAGAATTTGATAAGAAAGTATCATATTTTTAAATTTCAAACACTGATGATTTTCGCAACCCCTTTTTTTGAAAGAAATATTAGGGTAGCAAAAAAATCATAAGGACCATTTTTGTAGGTACTGATTTGCTCTTCATTCCGGTCCAAACGCCAAATCTCTAAGTGTCATATTTCGGCAGGTATCGGCCAAAAACGGATTTTCAGGCACTTGAGGGCCGTTTTCAGGCCCTTGCGGACATTTTTCCAAATATAATATTTTCAAAGGTTAATGTACACATTGATACCTGTAAATTAAAAAAAAAAAAAATTGTGATTGAGATCAGGTTGGACGATCTTAAGGTTTGGGGTTTTTCCGGCCTTCATTTACTGACCTTTAAAGTTTTATCTGACCGAATATGAAGGTCCGCAGAGAAATCTAGAAGTGCAAAAAATAAAAAATGTTTGGCTTGTTTTTTTGTTAACTGCTGTTTTGCACGAGCCTAATAAAAATGCTTGATCCTGTTACAATTTAAGTCATAATTTGTTTCACATTTTGACTCTTAAGTAAGTAAGTAATTAACAACACACCCTTTGATATTAATTTTAAAAGTCTTACTTGATATTATACTTTATTAAAATAAAATTTAAATATACCTTGTGGGTCAATCATTAGGTCTAAAAAACTTTATTTTATTCGAGCGCTTTGAAAGCCATTATCTCCAAAAAGGAGGCCTATAGAAAAACGTGTATGTAACTTTTTAGTATTCTGTTTTAATTTTGTTTTTCATATTTGGGAGATTTCCTACATTTTTCCAGACACTATTTTTTTTTTTTTTTTTTTTTTTTTTTATATATATATATATATATATATATATATATATATATATATATATATATATATATATATATATATATATATATATATATATATATATATATATATAAAATTTTTATATATATATATATATATATATATATATATATATATATATATATATATAAATCAAAAGCGCACCTACCGAACAAAGGTCTGGAAATTTTGGATGTACCCAATTCTAAAATACCAATAATAATTTTTTTTTTCATCTCAACTTGTCTCGTTTTCTCATGGCGCATTTTTGGTTAGGACTGGTGGGGAGTGGGTGATAAATTCGGAATAATTTATCTGCCCAGTTTAGTTGTGTAGTACGTTTTTATTTTCAGTAAGTGGATGCAGTGTTTATAGGCAATAGCAGGAGCTAGCTAGCGTCAACCGACTTCGATCTGATTTTTATCAGTCATAAATTTAAAATTAGTTGCTTACGAGACCCAACGTTTGCTGTTAAAAACCAAACATTTTTTCCTAATAAAATAAAATAATTAATGAAACGTAGAAGATATTTTTAAGAAAATAATTTAATGTGCATTCATAGAATAAAAAAAGAAAAAATTTTTTCAAGTTATCAAAGATGATCAAATAAACCACCTTCTTGAGCCAAACAATAACCAAGATTGTCATAAAACGCCTTCCGACATGTTAGAATGTTAAGGGTAATAATCCTAAATTCCCAATTCCCAATTTTAATTGCAATTCTTGTAGATTATTAGCCCTATTCTCCTGGAAAACCATAAATTTATGATTTTACGTGACCTCAGAAAAAAAAAATCGTTGGTGAGACCATAAAGTGAAAATGTCGATCCATCAGTAAAAACAATGTTTCTTATAAAATTTTCATTGTTATTTTTCATTTCCATTCAGTTTCAAAAAATTGCCTTCGTCTAAAATGATCATCAGGAAAAATTTCATTGGTTTTTTTACTTTGATCGGTATCAATTTTTTTCAGCACTCTTTCCACTGATCTTCTGCTCAAATTAATCTATTGTATGAATGGAAACTGTAGGATTTTAAAAACCCACTTGCCACTACCATAATTTCTTTCATTTTCCTTTTTGTTTTTTTCTGAGGCACTATCATGTTTATGTTTTCTTGGGTTAAACAACCAAATGTCAGAAAGTTTTTAATGACTCGTAAATATGGAAATCGTGGGAGTCGGCCTGGTTAGAAATAAATTATTAAATATCCAGTTCGTAAACATCCATTATTAATAACTATTATTAAAAAAACTTTTGGTCGCAAATAATCGACACAGTACAACTATTGCTGTCGAGCGTTCGATACTAAAAAACTATTTCAGAAATAAACGTATTGAATTGTTTGCTGGAAAATTATTGATCGATAAGCAATGCGTGCGGCGTTTTAGGTACATCCAAAATCGTCTAGGATCGTCCTATGTTCGCAGTGGTCTGCGCTTATTATATATATATATATATATATATATATATATATATATATATATATATATATATATATATATATATATATATATATATATATATATATGTTCTTTTACGATCCTAAATAAATATTACGGCATTTACCCTAATACACTGTCAACGAATAAGAATCGAATGCATCAGTTTTTTTTGCCGTATACAAAAAATAACTTCAATTTTTCAACGGTGTATTAGTGGGCTTCCCAATACCCAACTTTGCCACAATTTAAACTTCTTTGTATCTCTTACCGTTTTCGAGATCCCAATGGCGAGAGTCGAATTGTGGTTTCTCTCTAAACAAATTGCTAACAATTAACGTATTTTTTATTAATAATGTTATTACGAGTATGTTATTACATTGCTTAAAGAACACAACATTTCTGCCACTATTGAACAAAGCTAAAGCATTTAGAAGTAGCATAAGAAAGTAAGCATAATTGCTAAGCAATGCATTTCGAGATCGGAAAAGATACTCGAATCACGAGCAAAGCAAAATCCAATGATTTATATCGTGATTAAACCTTTGCATATAAAATGAGTTGCGTAAACATTAAAAGCAGAAACTGAATGGTGTTTGAATTATATCGGTTAGGTGATATTAGGAGAAGCTTAGGATTAAATTTTAACGGGAAATTTTCTACGAAGCTATTATTCTTGGGGAGTCTAAATTGCTTTGCATAATTGTCTATTGTTTAAAGTAAGATGGTTTAAATGTTCTTTAGAAAATTTAATTTTGTAAGACCCGACATGAATGCTAAGATAATTCTATTTAAATGTAAAATTTTATTTTTAATCTGCACATCTAAATATTTTTGTCTCAATATTAAAAATGTTAGTTTGTGCAACGCAACGTATCGCAGGAAGCTAAATACTGTTAAACACATTTTTTTTTAAATCCGAAGTAACTGTTTACCACTGATATCTAAAATAATTTTTGGCGCTGATAAAGACAGAAAAAATAAACATTTTAATTAAAAGTATATATTTTTTCGAAAAAATAACGTAGGCATATTGTCTCTCTTTTAAAATCTTGTGACATTTGACAAAAACCTTACGGCATAATATGCTATTAACTATAAGAAAATAAAATAGGTAATAAAGAACAATTTTATAATTGATCATGGTTTTTAGGTACCTGGATATAAAAAAGATACAAAATTGTATTAAATTTGGGCTGGCGTTTTTGAAAACGGGTCAAGTTTCTCATTATTTTAAAAATTTTAAATTATTTTAAGATATATGCATTTTTAATACCAATATATGTACAGGGTCTTTGATTATATTTACGTGGCATCTGGAGCCTTCATTTTTGGAGATAAATTTATATATATATATATATATATATATATATATATATATATATATATATATATATATATATATATATATATATATATATATATATATATATATATATATTATATATATATAGTAGTTTCTTTCATGTTATCTTTTGAAATTATTGGTAAAAAAATATCGCAATAAAAAAAATTAAAAATATAGGCAACTTCAACTTTTTTAAATGGAACAACCTGTATATTATGCACTACAAGGAAGATTTTTTTCTGATTTTAAAATATACATTGATGACATTTGGGTGAATCATTTTTAAGCCATGAGAACAATAAAACTGTTAAAATAAAATTGACGTCTTAATATTGTAAAAAGGTTAAGTCAATCATTTTAATTATTAAAATAATTTATATTGCTTTCTTGTCAATGGGCTATTCAGAAGACCAAAAAAATCGCAATTGTGCGTTTTTCTATGGCAATAATAATAATAATATATTGACAGTGCAAAGGGAATATCACTTATCTATTATATCTTAACAACAAGTACCATCAACAGTGTGTATCAGCCAAATGGAATAAATTCGGTAATAAATAAATGGGGGCGTGTTTGACAAAACACTCCGACACGTCTTTTGGTAGTTCTAGTTGCGCATTTTTTCAGTAAAAATTTTTTATACAGGGTGTGTCATGTAACAGTGGCCAATACTAACTTTCTTAATTTAAATGCAACGCCCTGTATATTATTCAATTTTTGGATTCTTCTGAACATTCTAGACATATTTTATGTAGATTGTCCTACACCTATCTTAAACTGTTGAAGGATAACGGAGATACGAGGAGGGTCCCAAAATGCAATATTTTCAAAAAATGCCCTGTATCTTAAAACTAAAAGGGCTATGAAAATTTCGTTACCGGCATCTTTAGCTTCACGAAAAAGTAGAACACTGTCGCGAAAACCGCATCCTGCTAACGTTCAAAATAACGGAGATACCCCGCAAAAGTACCCAAAATGGGACACCCTGTACAGTCTCTCCTTTAAAAATAATATATTCAAGCCTTGAGCACCTTTAACTTTTGGTAAAGCCAATTTGATCTTCTTTGGATCAGCGCTAAATTTGGAGTCCATTTAAAATACTGCATCACGAATTAAACTAAAATAGGAAAAAATATAATGATCCGAGTACTAATCCTTGCCCGTTCAACAATCAATTTTTGTTAGAGAGAGAGATGGGCAAGTTCGGGGCGGATGGCATGGAAGAGACGAAGATAAAAAATGTTCATTTCAATCTTGGTTTGATTTGTAAACGGGCTGGGTTTTACTTCCTATAAAGCAATAGTTTTGTCTGTGATTGTCGTGAGTGAGCTACCTTAACATAACTTTCTTAATTTTATTACAGGTAAATAAAATACTTATGTGAATTTGTATACAAAATATTATACACTTATGTGAAATAATTACAAAGTTATATTAAGGGGAAATATACGCTGAAACGTTTCGTGTAATATAGACACTGGTAGGACGGAACATGGTCTGGCTCTCTTATTTCTTGATAATTTTCTAGACGGGTGCCTAGTTGCATTCCTCATTAAACCAAAGATATATCGAGACCAAGCAAAACCAAGTTTATGAGTTTAAATAAATTCCGGAAACATTAAAAGCAGTGATATTTCGACAAGCTTAGATTAAATTTTCGCAGGAAATTCTTGACGATGCTATTGTTCTTTGGGCGCCAAAGACGTTTTGCATAATTTTCTATTGTTTGTGTCAGAAGAGGTTTAATGTTCTTAGCAAATTAATTTTAAAAAGTAAACTAAGAATTTTATTCATGTACTGGGTGTCCTTGGCTATCCTGCTACCTAAGTATGTCATCCAAATAGGCATTGTTAGACATATTTAATTGCTTTCTATTAGTTTCGGATTAGCAGAAAATGACCTTACTTTGTTACTTTAAATAGGTTACCAGATATACTCGTATTTTTATTTATGTGAATCGCAAATGACATTCCGAGTTTAATTACACTGCCTTAAAAATATTTTTGGGGTACCTTAGGATTTTAATATAGCGTTTTTATATTTCGATTTATTTTATATTAAATTTAAAAATTTGAAAAACTTTAAGATGCCCAATGGTTACTTGTACAACCTGTTGGGAAAAGACCATTTTTCGTAACAACCAGATTTCTGCAAAAGAATGTAAGTTATGAAAAATAGTGTTTTTCACCGCGTTTCATGCAATATTTTTTCTAATTTTGAATATGATATGATTCTTTTTAATTTTTTCTAAGTTTGAAATTTAAAGTGACACTTTTCAAAACCTACTGACGTTGTCAAATATCTTACTTTTCATCACCAGTTGCGAAAAATTTTACTTTTCTTAACTAGTTATGAAAACTAATGCTGCATTTTCACACTTGCCATGGCCTGGCAAGCGCCGACAAACTGCAAGCCTTTACAAACGCTTGGATGCCGTTTACACGGTTGCGGGTGCGTTAGTAAGTTACAAGCGCTTGCCGCAAACTTCTTTGATTTGTGTTCAAAAACCGACACCTGCCCGGATCGGCGTTAAGCTCTTGCAAGCTTATGCAAGCAAAGCCAAACACCCCGTTCACATGCTTGCTTTTTGTGGAGCCTTGTCGCGACTTGCCAAGCATGTTAACGCAGCATAAGATATTTGAAAACGTCAATTAGTTTTAAAAAGTGTCACTTTAAATGTCAAAATTAGAAAAAAAATTGAAAATACAAAATTTAGAGGTGAATTTATCCCTGCTTTCCTTTAGCCAGGTCTTCGTTTATGTGTGTAGATATTATATAAAAAACAATTGTACAATTTTTTATAGTACCTTAAACACCTACTCTAAAATGTCTACAGGACCATTTCCCAAAAATGTAATAAAAATTGTGATATCATTTATGCAAACTTTTTTAATTTTGAAAGAATGATTCCAACATTTTAAGGAATTAAGTCATTTTAAAAAACGTTTTCCTTAATTTCTACCCATGTCAAATAATTATTTTTTAATAGTTATGAAAACTATGGTCATTCACATTCACATGGTGCAAGCGCCGAAAAATGACCTGTTTAAAAAAATAAGTGAGGCTGCTTAGAAGTTACAACAGAATGTTTATTTGAATTAACGTCCCAAAAACTAACAAATATGCCAAAGTCTAGGTACTTAGTGGTATATTAGTAAGCCGACTCTAGCCCAAACTTAACCCAAAAACTACCGTTACACCAACAGAGGTGTCAGACTGACCCTGTGATCATATTGAGACCTTGACCCTAAGAATCTTGAACTTGCGGACCTGATGAATGGTAAAAAATATACAATGAAACCTAGAAGTACTCATGCTAAGAATCTCTGTTTAATGTAAAATTATATATAACTAAAAACACTTGCATAAAGCATGTCTTGAGGCATATTATACCGCCGTAAGGATCCAGCAGCAGGCAGAGCTATACGTTAAGTGTAAAAAAATATCTTCTTCTCTTCTAAAGGTGCCTATCCGTCGCGGCTGTTGGCTACTAGCATAGCTAGTCTGATTTTAATGGCTGCTGCTCGAAAGAGTCCTGTGGTAAATACGGAGAACCATGTTCTTAAGTTGTGGAGCCAAGAGATTCTCTTTCTTCCTGGGCCTCTCTTTCCATGTACCTTTCCTTGCAGAATGAGCAGTAACGGGCTGTATCGTTGTTCGTTACGCATGATGTGGCCCAGGTATTCAAATTTACGCCCTTTTACCTCGTTCAGAATTTCACATGTTTTATTCATTTTTATTCATTATGGGTGACTCGGTTCACCCAGGAGATCTTCAGTATACGCCTGTAACACCACGTCTTGAATGCCTCTAATTTTTTCATGGATGATTCTGTCAGCATCCCTGATTCCACTTCGTAGAGAGGAACAGTGAAGACATAGCATCGCAATAAGCGTATTTTGGTCTTTAGGGGCAGGTTGTGGCTTCTAAAAACGTTGATCATTTTGATTAATGCTGTTCTAGCTTTCTTAATTCTTTGTTTTATCTCAACTGAGTGGTCCCATTTGTCATTGAGAGACGTGGCTAGATCGTCATATACTTTGATTTTTTGATGTTGAAATCAAGAACATATCTTTAACGAGTCTCTGAAACGCTTAAAATTAGTGCCTGCAGACCCTCCAAAGTACCCGCAAAGATGATTGTACCGCCTGCATACTTAATATTGTTTAGACGTTCACCACCAATAAGTATTTTTTCATCCATCCATTCAAAGTCAGCTTCATAATTTGGTTATAATAGATGTTTGTGATTACTCTAATTTCCCGATCATCTAGTCCAATATTTTCTAAAATTGACATTAATTCATCATGTCTCACTCTCAAATTATAATCTAATAATATCGTGGGCTTACAAGCAAAAGGCACTAAGTCATAAAACATGATATTGAGATATTCATGAAATTAAATTTTAATTATACTTAATAATTTTCGTGGTAGTTATACTTAAAAAAAATACTACTCTTTGAAACTATATATTTTGTTGTACTTATAAATTAATTACAATAATAATAATAAAAAAATAAGGTACTTTAATTAAAATAAAGTTGAAAAAAAAATTGACTTAGTGCCTTTTGCTTGTAAGCCCACGATATAATATATGTCGTTGAGTGTGTAATGGACCTACCCTTACTATTAGTTACAATTGCCTACTACAACTTTTTTTGAATGTGTGTGTTTCTTTACATCTAAATTAAATTATTTCAGACTAAGTTAAGTTGTTTTACTACTGACAAATAGTAGTATACATAATATTATTAAAGTGTACTTAACTCCTGAGAGAAATGTCACCTTCGAGAGTTTCTAGCTAATATTAAATGCTTATACTCGTAATGTCTCCTTTATTACTACCGTCATAACTTAAACATCGTTTAGTTTCTGCTTTTCATGTTTATGAAACTTATTTTCAATGAAAACGTTTAATCACGGCATAAATCACAGATCTAGTTTTGCTCATGACAAGTTTCTCTTTTGGTGTTGGAAGACAAAGTTTAGCAATTATCCTGATGTTACGACGTTTTTGTTTGAACTACTAAGCTATATAGACGGTGGGGATATTTTAATTTTCAGCTCTTAAAATGATTCGTTAAAGTAGAAGTGGGCTTTATAACGTTAGAGGCAAAGCTAAGTACACTCTGTAAAGATTAGTGTGTGTAGATTGTTTGGGCTTAACTATACAGGTGTCCGAAAAGTCTTAAAAAGAACGGGCTAATATCTCCGAAGTAAGTAAATATAGGGGAAGCAAATTTTGGCAAATGCATACAAACAAAAAATCTACTTCTTTATGTATTTACAATTTTTTTACCCTTGCAGGGGTTGTAGCAGGGGATTGCACCCAAAAATCTTAAATAGAACCCTATCTGGATAAAAATCTAATTTTAAAGGCCTTTAAAAAACAAACATTGCTGCACAAACTAGAGGTCTGGAAAGTAACTAGCATTCGAATAAAACGATTTAAATTTATTTAAAAAATAATAATAATTAATTTATTATTACGTTTAGTAAATAATTTTTACGACATTCCTCTATTATCCCTCTATATCCGTTTATGCTGTTTTAGTTTGACAGTAATATTGAAAACGCATTAATAAAAATTGTGATTTTATACGTTTCGATATGGTTTACACAAATGAACACAAAGTTGAAATTATTTTTTTGTATGGACAAGCTAATCGAAATTATCATAAGGCAGCAAGATTGTTTGTTGATATTTTTCCAGACAGACCAGTGCAATTGCCATTGAACCAAAGCAATCAGTGAAATTCTACAAAAGCATGAAATTCTACAAAAGCATAAATTTCATACCTTTAAAGTTCACCTTGTACAAGAACTTAGTGAAGATTACCCAGATCGAAGGCTGCAGTTTTGTGAAACTATGGAACATTTAATTGCTACACAACCAAACTACCTCTATCGGTTATGTTTCAGTGACGAAGCCAGCTTTTTTAAATGGTTTACTTAATTGACACAATTGTCGATACTAAAGTTATCAGAATCCTCCAAAAAATTGCTTCTTGATGAGGACTACGAGCCCCTTTACATAATTTGATTTTCTAATTGTATACATTTGTATAAAAATGTAAGAAAATAATGTAAGCCAAGCCTTTTAAACGTTATTAAATTTTAGCCTAACAAGTAGTTTATATTGCATCACCAAAACAGCTTTGTTATTAAGAAAATAATACCATTTAATACAATTATATATTTATAAACAATGTTTTATTTAAGTAAATCTAAGAATATAGAAGGTAAGGAGTTATTTTAACCCGTAAAGCTTTTTTTGTGTAAAAACACAAAGACGTTATAAATCTGCTTATAAATTACGTGCTACAGAATAACTTAAAATATTGATGAAAAGGGGGTTTGTAAAAGTATTCAAAGCTGGTTGGTCACACAGAGAGAAAGGTTTAGGTTTAATTATTAATATACATTTCTCCTACTTACGTAAAATACTAAGATAAAGAACAACTAATATTTAATTTAAAGCATATATAATTTAAGTAGAAACCTAAAATATTAAGAACGAAAAATAAGTATAAAATAAGGATAAAAAATATATCTTTTATTGTGAATAATATTTATTTAAGAAATTATAAAATTAGTTTATCCATTATAGTGTATTATTTTGCCAATAAAGTCATATCATTATTACAATAATTATAACCCGATTGGGTAATAAAAAAAATTAAGAATAATACTTTATAGATGCGTGCGATTCGATAATTTGACAATGATATATAAAGAATATTATAAAATTAGGATAATTTATTATTTGTAATTGACATGAGCTTAACAATTAAAACAGTTGTATTTTTAGTAATAGTTTTAAATGAATTAAATATGCACATAATACCAGGCAATAAAAATAACTAACCGCTATATTGTTTTCTGATAAACTAAGGACAACAGGTCAAAATGTATTAAATAGCTCCTATAAATGACGTGGTTTTTATAACTAAGGGTTATATTATGCACCGTCGTAAAGGGAATTAAAAGATCTTTAAAATGAGGTATCACTCAACCCCCTTTCCCATCTCCTAAGGGGTTGCAAGTATAAGGGTAACGTTACCATTATTAGGTGTCCTCCTTGAAAATAAAATTAACGAATTTAGCCCAAAGAACTAAAATATCAGTAAGTTGTTTTCCTAAAAGAATATTATGCTTCAGTGGACTAAACACAAACTCAGGTTTGCAGGCGTTACAAAGTGGCAAATATCCACGCTTTTACAGATTCTTTATGATTGGATCCACTAAGTAGTCAAAAAGGGGATAAAACGTTTTACTCAAATAAGTAGCTGCCATCAAAAGAACATTCCACTCATAAAATAAGATTCGGTAAAAGTTGGTCAGTGACACAGGTTTTGGGGAAAAAAATCACTTTTTGGTTTCTACTTTATTTGATTTTCGTCGATGAAATAACGTAAAATGTGTTTTTAAAGACAAACTTTAAATACAAGTGTAACCAAAATTTAAAAAAAAAAACGCTTTACTCGTATCATTCACCATCTACATATTAGTCTAAGTTTCACTTCTTCAGACATTTAGCCCTAAAATAAAATAATTAACTTAAAACGAATTTAGAAAATATATATATATATATATATATATATATATATTATATATATATATATATATATATATATATATATATATATATATATATATATATATATATATATATATATATATATATATATATATATATATAAATATATATATATATATATATATATATATATATATATATATATATATATATATATATATATATATATATATATATATATTATATATATATATATATATATATATATATATATATTTGGTCGAAACGAACCCACCGACCATAGGAAATTACATAGTATGTTAAAGCATAGGCAATATTCGAGGTGGGGTGTGCGTTGTTCGGGCTCAGCCGTATCGCCGTCCGACGAAAGGCGATAGCGTCCTGATCTCGTTCGGCTCGGATCAGTTTACCCACATCGCTGGAGGAAGGTACTGCACGCTTGGAAACAAGTAGGCAAAATTACGATATGCCATATTCTGTGTGGAATTATTTGTTTTCATAAGTTTTTTTGTTGCCGACTGAGCGAAATAAAACTGGTATTCGGTCATAAATAAATTAAACAAAGATTCTACAAATAAAATTAATAATAATTCTATAAAAATGAAAAATAATATTTATTCCCTAAAAACAGTCTAAAAGTCGGACAAGTTCGGCGCGCTCGTTGCAGAGGGGAATTGTAGGAGAGAACATAGCGAATTGGTAGAAGGGCTTGAATACACGTATTTCCTATGGTCGGTGGTTTCGTTTCAGACCTTTTTTTTTTTTTATATATATATATATATATATATATATATATATATATATATATATATATATATATATATATATATATATATATATATATATATATATATATATATATATATATATATATATATATATATATAAATATATATATTATATATATATATATATATAATATATATGTATTTTGGGTGTGGAGGGCAAAACCGGCCAAGCAATTACTTCTCAGTAGACTCCATAGGAACTAGATCGTATTGAGGTCTCTAAAAAAAACCAATTTGGCCCCTTGAAAAAAAAAGCAGACAGTTGACGCCATAATAAAAACCTAAATATAGCTGAGATGCAAAAACCCTTTTTTGCAAATCGAAGACTGTCAATGGTTACGGGGGATGAAAAAAATGCTTTTAACAGTGCATCGTGGCAATTTATTTTGGATGAGAAAAGAAGATAAGGCATTGACGAAGGCTTAACCCCGAATTATATCGTCATACCCCCCCCCGATAGGTAAATTCTGTATGAGCAACAGGATCACTTCAAAACGATAGAGATTAACAGGGGTTTTTTTCCCCCAAGGGTTTAAAACCGGGGTTAATTTGGGAACGTTTTTTTGACGACCTGTTTGGGGATAGAGACCCCGGCGGGGTCAGGCTTGTGGTTTTTTGCCGATGATGTGGCTATGGTAGCGACAGCAAAGACCAAAGAGCTCGATAATTAAGGAATACGGGCCCCGGGGAATCTCCAAGGGGATGGAAAGAAGACATTTAAATCTTGCAAAAAAAAAAATCGGGGGCACTTATTCAACCAAAAAAGGGGAAAGACACTGCCTATTTTTTTTTAAAGGGGGAAGGACAATAAAAAGACTGAAAAGTGCAATAAAGTTTCTTGGGGTTTACTTGGAACAAACTAACCTTTGCTGAACTTTGTAAGGCTATAAAAAAGGGGAAAAGGGACGGGGGAGGGCTCTTTCGCAATGCCCAAATTATGAGGACCGGAGCTTAAAAAAAAAAAAATATTAGCAAGGTGGTGCAGTTTTGGGAAAAGAAGGACAAAGAACAAGAACCTAATAAAAAAATTTTAAAGTCTTAAGGGTAATGTCAAAAGGTATGTGGGCCAAAAGGGCAATATCCCAAACCCCCCCGGTGTGGGGTCCCCGGGGATTTCCTTTTTAACCCAAAATTTAAGAGAGGGGGAAAAGTTTTGGGTTTACAAAGGGTGCAAGAGATAACCTGACTGAAAAGGGAGAAAAGAGAAGGGGGTAATTGGATGGGGAGGGGCGAGGGCAATTTTTTAAAATCGACCGGGGGACCTTTGCCCCATGGGGGGGACTATTTTTAACCCCCGGGCCTCAGGCCAGGGTTTTTTTAAAAAATTTTTGTTTGAGGGAAAACCCCAAAGGGATTACTGTAAAAAGATGATGCTAACCAAATTTTTTTTGAAACCCAAAATGGGAAAAAAGTGGCCCCGGAACCTAACCCGGGAAAAAAATCCCCGTCGACAAAATTTTGGGGGGAAAAAAGGGGCTGAAGAGAGAAAACCCCTTATTATATTTTATATATATATATATATATATATATATATATATATATATATATATATATATATATAAATATATATATATTTATATATATATATAAAAATTTTGGGGGAAAAAATTTCCCGGGGGTTGGGGGCTTCTTAATAAAAAAAAATTTAAATTTTTAAAAAGATTAATTTAAATTTTCTGTTTTAAGCCCTAAAAAAAAATATAAAAGGGGGGCCCCCCTTTAATCCGGGGTTCCCCGGGGTTTTGCCGGGGCCTGCTCAGCCCCATTGACTTTTTAACCCCGGCAGACCCAAAAAAAATTTAAAAACTTAACCACGTTTTGGTGGATTTTATCACCCGGGATAAAAAAATTTTTTTTTTATCTTGAAAAGGTGGCAAAATTGAAAAAATTTAGATAAAAATTTTAAATTTTGGGGTTTTTTTTTTTTCCCTCTTTTTTTTTTTTTTTTCCTTTCCCCGTTTTAGGGGATCTATTTTCCCGAGGGGTCATTGTAACTCCAGTCTTTCAGTCCCAGTGACCAGGACTGGTTTTATCCCAATTTCTTTTTGAAAAAAACGGGGAGTTTTTGTAAATGAATCCCCACAACAATAAAAGAAAATCTAAATTCAAAAAAAGTTGAAAAAAAATGAACCTCATAAAATTTTTTTTAATTATTTGAATTGATCCTAACCGGTTTTACAAAATTTTGGGGAAAAATTTTTCCTGGGGCTTTACCATTTTAAAAAAAAGGTTTTCAAAAATTATTTTTCCCCTTTTGGGAAAACGTTAAAAAAAATTTATTTTTTTTAAAACCCCCCTGTAAAAAGAGAATTTAAACAAATAATTTTATTTAAATTTTTTTAATTATTTGAAAGTTTTTTTTTTTAAAATTTTAAAATTAATTATTTTTTCACCTTAGATTTTTTTACCCCTGAAAAAAAACCCCCGATTTAAAAACCTCCCACTTACTTAATTGAGGGGGTGATTTGTTATTTTATCTTATTAGAAAAAAAATTTGGGCCCCCTTTTAAGAAGTTTACCGATATAATAAATTTGTTAAACCTAAACGCATTGGAAAATAATATTAAAACTTGTGTTTAATTTTTATTTAAATCCCCTGTCAATTTTAAAAGGCCTTTTTAACTCAGAGGTAAAAAAAATTTATTATTTTTTTAAAAACTAATTTTTTAGCCTTTTTCTTAAGGAGCAGATGATTACAAATATTAATGTAGGAAACCTTTTGGGTTTTTAAAATTTATAAAAATTCACATTTTAAATTTTTAAAAAGGGCATTTTTTTTTGGGGAAACACCTTCAATTTTGGGGCCCCAAAAAACCAAAATTAATTTCACCAAAGTGTATTAATAAATACCCATTTTCCCCTAACCATTTTAAAACAATAACGAAATTTTTTTACATATAACCCCCCATGGCAGGAATTATTTGAGTACATAATTTTTTTTTAATTAAAAATTTAGTTGACTTTAATAATTTTTTTTTAAAAAAATTCATGTACTAAAAAAATTTTTCCAATTTAAATTTAAAAGCAAGGGGGTTTTCGTAAGAAAATTTTTACCCCGGAATTGGGGTTTTAAAAAAGAAAATATAAAAAATTTTTTTTGGGGACGTTATCCAAAGGCTGTGTGTAATGTGTTTTTTAAAGTTTTTAAGCCAAAATACTGGGGGGTTTTTTTTTAAAAAATGGGGGAAGAAGTAATTTTGAAAAATTTAAAAAAGGTAAGAAATGATATTATAGAATGTACACCTTAATAAATGGTTGTAATATTTTTAACTTATTAAGCAAGTAAATAAAAAACATTGTTAACATTATTTCAATATTTTATTGCCCAATTATTTTGATAGCTGTCAGGGGGCCCAAAAGAAAAATTAACCCCTTTTAATTTTAGTCTACGTTTTTA
>JAHBCN010002046.1:35000-100503 GCA_019359885.1 Listronotus oregonensis
CTCCTTGTAAAAAACGTTTTACAACATTGTACTAAAAAGATAAAATGCTCCGTTATCAACTTTTATATGGATTGTTTATGGTCATTATGTACGTCTTGTGTATATAAAAATTATTTAAAAAACTACAATTAAAATACAGAAAAAAAGTAAATAGATAGTAGTTAAGTTACCCGCTAGTTACACCAAGGACCAGAACCATTGTTTTGTGAGGTTCAGATTTCAATTATTTAAAACCCTATAAAAATTAGAGATGTCAACATATTGGTTTTTTTGGGGTTTTAAAAAAAACATCGCCCCAATGGGGGTTTTAAAGTCTATTGTCAAAATGAAATAAGTTAAAAGGTGCAAAACGTCCACCATCTTGATGAGGCCGCCATTTTAAATTTTAAAATTTTGATGATGCAATAAGACCCACAGGCTTTAAAAGCTCCAAGTTAATATAAAAAACTGATTGATTCGAGGTAATTTCGTTTCATAAAATCAAGTTTTTAGAAATACGATCCACCATTTTGAATTTCGTTTTTTTAAATAAAATTTTACACTTATTTTATAAAATATATATATATATATATATATATATATATATATATATATTATATATATATATATATATATTATATATATATATATATATATATATATATATATATATATATATATATATATATATATATATATGTGTGTTTAATCTTTTAATTTTTGCCTTTTTTCTTTGTTTTAAGAACAAAGTAAATGTTACCTTGCTTTTGTATTTACCTTGTATTATTCCCTAATTTCATTATTTCTTAAAATTTGTTATTAATGTATTTTGGGGCATTTAGTTCCTCATCCTAGGCATAATTTAATGTACCATTAATTTTTTTAAAGTTTTAAGCTTTTAATATAAGAATTCAAACTAAAAACAACCAGTAAATTCTAAAGATTGTTTAATTATTTATTAAAAACCGTCCGACTCTGGATAAAAATACTTTTCGTTACATTACTAATATGTCTGTAAAGTTGATATTTTTACTAACTTATTTATTAAAAAAGTTGTTGGCCGTAATGAAAAACCCCTGATAGAATCTGGAAAACAGACTATATAGGTAGGTAGCTTATACGAAACCAACAATATTACTTTAATATTAGTTGCTTATTTAATATTGAATATGTTCAGACATTACTCTGAACTTTTGTAATTACAAAGTTTTTTTGGTGTCTGGCAAGATAGTAAGGTAGTAACTTATATATTAGAACGTGTTCGAAAGGGAAAAGTATTTAAAATTACTAACAATACTAATTTTTACAAAATTTTTGTAAAAAATACGATTGTCTTAAATTATATTAAATGTTCTGCTCTCCGTGCCAAGCAAGTTTAAAATTAGAATATTTTGGGGAAAGGGGTTGGGGTTTAAAAAATCTTTTTTTTTTAAATTGCAAAAAAATAGGAAAAATTGGTACCCCAATTATCAATAATATAAATACCAAAAAAGTTACGACGAACTTATGCTAAAAAAAATACTAATAAAAGTTTATTATCAGAAGGTGTATTTCAGTTAATGTTCTAACTGTGTCAAGTTTTACCCAAGTCGAAAACCCTGATTCGAAAATAAAAGGAAAATCCCACCCCTAAATTCTTCTCTTTCACTAAAAATTCCTATTAAGCAATGGCATAACTTTTTTAAATTACCCTTTATACAGGGTGATCAAACTTTAGTCGGTCCTATTGCTAGCTTTTTTATTATTGAAAATGCAAGGTCGGCTAAATTAGATAATAATAAGTAATTTTTTTTCCGCTGGTTAACGTGGTTTTAACAAAAAAACATTGACCACCACGATTTTCGATTTATTTCAAACATTTTTTTTTAATGGGACACCCTACATATTTCTACCTTAATCGATTGCCAACACTATTCTGAACCATAAAAAGGTTATTATGAATTTTATCCTAAAACCAAAAATAACGGAATATGTGCCTTTTTTTAATTTTTGTCAAGTTTGCCACAAAACTTAAAATTGAACAAAATAAAGCATACATGTTACCATATTTGCTGTTTAACTTATTATGAAAGAACGTGCTCAACGTATTAATTGTAAGCCGGTGTGAAACAATTATTTAATAAAAATCGCTACATCTCAAGATATTGTTATGTATATCATACATAGCATAGATGGTTGTATCGTTTGAAAGGCTACAAGAAAGGTTTTTAGGTGTGTTCAAACATGTAAACAATAAATATGGCAACCTTTATGTATCTTGTTTTAATTTTAATATTTATGGCAGACTTGACGAGTATAATATGCGCATATATCCGTTATTTTAAATTTTAGGCTTAAATTTGTAATGATTTTTATTGTCAAAAAAATATTGGCAATCATTTAAAGTAAAAATATATAGAGTGTTTTCTTTAAAAAAATTACATTTTTAAAATAAATCAAAAACGCGATGTTTAATTGTTTTTCTGTTAGCACCACGTTAATCAGGAAAAATATATATATATATATATATATATATATATATATATATATATATATATATATATATATATATATATATATATATATATATATATATATATATATATATATATATATATATATATATATATTTTGTTTCTAAATTTTTTTAAAGGGGTTTTATTTTTTTATTTTTTTTATCTTAGGGGAAACAAAAAAAAAAAACCTGCTCGGTACTTAAATTAAAATTGCTAAGCGGATCAAATTCTCAAACCGCAAATCTAAAACATTAAAAACTACGAAGAAACTTCCGTTTTTATTTATTAGCAGAGAGTCAAAAAATTTATGGGCCCAAAATTTTTTTCCTTTTTAAGTTAAAAGTACTTATCTAAGAAGCTTTAACAACTTTTTAAAAATTTTTAAAATAAACTGCGACACTGGGAAAAAAAAAATTTTGGGGCGGCAGCATTTTAAACACTTAAATGTTTAAATTATATATATATATATATATATATATATATATATATATATATATATATATATATATATATATATATATATATATATATATATATATATATATATATATATATATATATATATATATATATATATGTATAGTACACAGCAAAAAAAAAGTTTAGAGAAAATATATAGACTGGGTTTCGAAATGGTGCACTATACTTGCAGGGTGTATTCTTTAAAAGAAACTTGAATAAAAACTTTCCTTTATTTTAACTTAGTTTTTTATTTTAAAAAATTTTTTTTTGATAAGTCCCTTTTTAAAAAAGGCAAAAAAAAACCAAAAAAATTTTATTTTTTTGTTTTTAACCAGTTCTAAAATAAGTATTTTATACAAATGTACTCTAGGTGATATTAGGTTAAAAAAACATGGGCTACTTAAAAAATTTGTTATATTTTTTAGAATTAAAACAAAGCTTATACCATTTAAATACTTTATGAAACTCCGCTCTAAAAATTATGATCAGCCTTAACAAGAAGATGGGGAAATTAATGTTTTGGCAAGCGTAGAGAATACCACTATAACCTCCCATTTAAGATCAAGTGGGAGTGCTAAAATCTAAAGGCCAAGAAATTATACCAAAACATAAACTAAATCGATATAAATTAAAATTAGGTTACAATTTGCATCCTGGGGATGCAAAGCAAGTAATAGATTTCCGTCACTGGTACCTTCAAAAAAATTTAAAAATCGATTTTTTAAATTTTTCAAAAAAAAAATGGTCGGGGAATTGGTTTTGGGGGTGCTGGAAAATACACAGCCGAACAAACATTAACCGAGAAAATCAACACATTATTTTTCCCCGAGGGGGAACAAGGTAAATTTGGATTCAGCGGGGCGTGTTTTATTCTAGGATCAAATTTAAACCGCATATTTATGAAGGAAGTTTAAAGAATAGGTACTTAAATATTCTAAAAAAAAATTTAGCAGAATTATCCAATGATGTAATGTTATCTAGTTAAAAAAGTTGAAGGATCAAAAAAAAAAAAGTCAATTATTTTAGAAACTGAGAAAAACCCCTTTTAAAAAGTGACTTGCCTGCTTTTGTTCACTTTGAAAAAAATTTTTGACGGATATCTTTTAATAATTTGTTTTTATTTCAGTTTATGTTTTAAAGATACTTACGCTCATTCTGTTAAATGCAAAATATATAAATTTTTAAACAAAAAATTTACTTACCTGCTTTTTTAATAATAATAATAATAATAATAATAATAATAATAATAATAATAATAATAATAATAAAAAAAAATAAAAAAATTTATTTTTAAAAAAAAATAGCTTACAAACAAAAAATTTTAAAAAAAAGAAAATTCTATGCAACCCCTTTAAATGGCGAAGTTCATCCATAATTTTTGGGGTTTTTCCCCTTTCCCTTAACCTGACCCTTCCCCTTAGATTTTTAAAAGACGGTGTCCTAGCACATAATGTCCCCAAAAATAAAAAACACTTGGGGCCCTAATGTTCCAGGTTACTTGTGTCCCCCTAAGGGGGGGTTCTACTTTTAGGGATATTTTTTAAAAAAAAAATCGTTTTTTAAATCATAAAATTCAAGAAACGGGGAAGCCACAGAACAAGAATTAAGATATTTGAAGGACCGTCTATTTTAAATTTTAAAAATTCACTGCGCAAAAAAAAACCATTGTATATTAAAGCTTAAAATAAATTAATTGCAGTTTAAACAATTTTTTTTTCAGCCTTATAAGTAACTAGTTCTTTTTTTTTGTTTTTTTTAGGTTAAATTTTATATTTTATGTAAAATTTACTCTTTAAATAGAATTTAGGCAAAAATTTAAAAAACCCCTTTTGAGAGGGGAAAATTTAACTACTTGTAAAAAAAAAAAAGGGGACATTAGTCACAGCCATATAATTTCTTTTAAAAAGGAATGGACAATGTAGTATTTAAAAAAATTTATAAAAATGCAAAAAAAATTTTTTTTTAAAAATAATTTAGTTAAGATTATACAATAAAAGGGCTTACCACGCAAAATTAATTTTTAAAAAATTTAAAACCCGGGTTTTAAGACTAAAAATGAAAAAAAATATTAAGAAAAGGGGTTTTTTTTTAAAAGGTTTTTGCAAAAAAAAATTTAATTTTAAAAAAAATATACATAAAAAAAATATTTTTCTATTTATATCTCGAAACATATTAAATAAACAAAAAATTAACTACACCACGGGGAATTTTGTAAAAATCTTTTTTTTTATCATTTTTTTCTTTTGTTGTAAGTTAAAAAAATTAAAAACAAGAGGGGGTTTAAAAAATTAAAAAAATCGCCCTGTATGTCCAAAAAAAAAAGGACCATGAAAAATTTTTTAAAAGGGCAATTTGTTTAAAAAAAAATTTGGGGGGACCTCAAGTTCCTATTTCTAATTATAACCGAAATATCCTGCAATTAAAAAGAAATCCGGACCCCCCGTATGAATATAAAATTTTTTCTTATAGAAAAGGGGGGCTAAAAAATTTTAACGAAAGGTCCAAAAATTTTTTTTTAAAAAAAAACTTTGATTTATTGAATTTTTTTCCCCTGTAAAAATTTTTACAAATATTTTTATCTATTAAAAACCAAATTCGTCTGGTTTTGACGTTTTTTAACTGCTTCTTATCTTTATCAGGCAGAATTCGTATAACAATAGCAAAATAAATTAAATGATATTTATCAGCAAAAAAAAATTTGGGGCCCGAAGACGAGGGTCAGCTTATCACTGATTTTTTTCCCAAACAAGAAAAAATGGTAGCGAAGTTCAAATGTAGAAATTCATTAATCTTAAGGCCGCGCCGCCGTCGCCAGACGGCCCCGGCGCGGCGGACGTAATTTCTCTCAGAGGCCCCACAAAACCCAAATTTTCGCCGAAACCCGTTTTTAAAAAATACATTCTGGCAAAAGCAATTGCAATTAATTTTCCCCCCAACCATATTAAATTGTTATACCCAGCATGAACTTTACACGGTAAATAATTTTAATATTTCAACTGCGAAAAAAAAAATTTTTTTTGGGGAAAAAAAATTTAAAAAAAATTAATCACTCGGGGTAAAGATGTGATTAATTTTTTTAAATTTTTTATCGAAAATTAACGAAACTTGGGGAGGGTTGTTGTTCTAAAAAAAAAGTAATTTTTATGCATTTTTGAAAAAAGGTTTCCCCTGATTTTCTGTCCATTTTTTTCTTTTTTTTTCTTTTTTTAAAAGATAATTTTACGCCCCAAATTTTCACCCTTTTTCCCTTTTTAACACCAAATTCAACTTTAAACTAAGTTAAAATCTTACGAGATCCCCTTAAAATGAAAACAAATTAACTTTTTTTCTGTCAAACTTTTAAATGGGGCAAAGGCAATTTTTTTTTCCCCTGGTGCTATTTTCCAGAAACTTTTCTTTTTTATAACGTACGTGGTACAGCCGATTTAGTACAAAAAAAAACTTTTTCCCATAAAAAAAAACATTTTTTTTAAAGAAAGGGAAAAAAAAGGGGATTTTACACGTTTTAAATACTTATTTTTTAATGTTATGGGGAATGACATGTTTCTATTTTAATTTTTTAACCAGAATACCAGAATAAAAGAAAATTTGGCCCCCTTTCTACCAAAAAAAATTAATTTTACTAATAACTTACTTAATTTGTTACTATCTACACTTTTTTCCCCAAATATATATTTTTTTTATAAAGCTTTTTTAAAAACTTATTGATTTTTTTGGTTTTAACTTAACCAATGTTTGTAAAAAATGTAGTTTAATTTGATTTTATTTAGTTTTTTTTTTTTGTTTTTAAAAAAACCTTAGAAGTAGGTTTGTCCCATGACTAATAAAATCTAATAAAACATGACATAGACCCAAATTTTTTTGACAAAATTTTAAATTTTTTTGTCACCCTTTTCAAAAAAGATCACAAAAACACCTAGAAACATTTTTAACATATTTTTTGGCAATATAGGTTTAAAAAGTCAAGAAAGTAAAAAAAAAAGGTTTTAAAAATAATTTTTTAAAAAACATTTTTTTTTACTGAATGTGCGAATTACATAAAAGAAATGAGTGAAAAAAGTTTTTAAAAGTCAAAACCCGATTTAAATTTTAAATTTTTGATTTTCTTTAAAAAAAAAATCACTAAAATTTATTTTAGCTTTTTTTTTTTTAAATTTTTTAAAAAATTCCAAAAAAAATTGAAAAAAATATTTTGAATTTTTAAAAATAATAAATGGAAATTTTTTAAAACACTAAACCTAAGAAGATGCACCACATTTTATAATTTTTTTTAAAAAAAACAACATTTTGATAAATGAATGGGGAAAATATAGAAAGACCAAAAATTTAAATTTTTATAAAAAGAATACTCACTTTAAGGTAAAAAACCTCTAAAAGGCTCAAAAGTATTTTCTGATCAATTTAATTTTTTTTAAAACCCCTTTTTTAAATATTTAACCACAACATTTTTCAAATACTACTGACTTCCGCAAAAACAAACCTGATGAGGCCTTTATAATAAATAAAATTTTTTTTCTTGGAAAAAAAAACAGGCAAAAAAATTTAAAATGAAAATTTTTTTGGAAAATTTAAAAAATACAAAAATAAATTAAAAATTTACACAAAAAAAATTCAATAACTAGGTAAGCACATTAGAGAAAAAGCTTTGAAACAAATTAATTTGACACTTTTGGGCTAGTTTTCACATGCTTGTTACTCTGACATACTTAGTTTTATTATTTAAAGAAAAAATCAGCTACAATTATTTTCTTTAATAAACTTTTTTTTATGACAGTCACTTTATAATATTAAACACATTTTTTAAAAAAATATGACTTACCTGTCCATTATTGATGAAACCATGTTTTGCAGAAGAAGATCGGAGTTACATCATCGGAATATGAACTGAAAACTTTTCGAATAACCCTGTTCTCTAAACCCTTTCCATGGCAGGTTTAAATATTAACAGCGAAATTAAACATACGAAATAGCAAGAGAAATTCTAAGTTGGGTAAATACCGCGCAGCAAAAACATTTTTTAAAAAAGGGCCGAGGTTTAGGATTGAAAAACAAAGATTTGGAAAGTCTGAGTAGTTGTTGCGGAAAAAAAGTCTTTTAGTTTTAAGGAAAAATTAAACTACTTAAATTGGAATGACTTGTGGTTACTTCTGGAAAATCCCCCAGTAAGTAATAGAGCAGACCGGGGTAAAAAAATTTTTTGTTTGTTTGTGGAGTTTGGGGGGCCCCAATCAAAAAAAAAAACATATAGATAAACTAAAAAAAAACAATCAACCTCTAAATAAATGGAAAATTTTACTTTTTAAAGACAAATTATAAAAAAAATAAAATAAACTTTTAATTTTGAAAAGCCATAAAAATAATTTTTTGGGGAAATTTTTTTTGGGGTTGTAGCATAAAAGGGGAAATACGTTATTCCAATTCCCATTTTTAATTAAAAAGAGTTTTTTTAAAAAAAAAAAGATTTTTGTGTTAAAAAAAATTGGTAGATTTATTAAATCTCAAAAAATTTGAAAAACTTCCAAAATTTTGGGGTTTCCCCGACAAAAGTTTTTTTTAAAGGAAAAAACCGATTACATTAACTTTTGGTATATGGGATAGTTTTTTTAAAAAATTAAAAATAAATGGTAAAGTTATTCTTTTTAAAAAAAAAAATTATAAAAAATTTTAAATAAACTTTTAATAATGATTAATAAGCTATAGAAAAAATTTTTTATTTGGAAATTTTTTCTTTTTAAATAAAAGGGGTACTATTTTTTTAAATTTCCCCCTTTAAAATTTTTAAATGTTTTTTTTAAAAAAAAAATTTTTTTTAAAAAATTAAAAAGTAGTTTTTTTAAATTTTTTTAAAAAACGAAACTTCCTAAAATTTGTCTTCAAAAAAAGATTATTTTTTTAGGAAACCCCGGATTACTTAATTTTTTTGGTATTTTGTAAAATTTTTTAATATACCCAAAAATGTCAAGTATCTTTAAAAAGGGTGGGTGTTTTTTGCTTTGTATTGGGGTTTCGTAGTTTTGGAAAATAAAATAAACAAGAGACTTTGTATAAAACATATTTTTTAAAAAAAAAATAAAAAAAATATATAAATTAAACTTTTCACCAAAAAAATCTAAATGTATCTAATTATATCTAATCGTTTTCTAAATTTTTTTTATAAATCAAGTTATTATAAAATATTTAAAATTTAAAAAAAAACATTTTAAATAAAAGTTTAAATAATATATGATTTTTTGTTATATAAATTTAAAATTTAAAAAATAAAAAACATAAATACCCTGTTAACCTTCACTCAATGGTTTTTAAGTAAAGATTGATAAACCAACAAAATGGGGGCAACCCCCTTTTAAAATTATATCTTTTAGTCATGAATCCATTACCCTTCCCCCCCCCAAAATTAAAAAAAAAGTTTTAATTTTTTTTTTTCCCTTCTGTTTTTCTTTATATTTTTGAAATTTAAGATTTTAAAAAAAGGTTTAATAATATTTTTTTTAAACCCCCTTTGGCTTTTTATTTACATTTAAAACTACATTGGGATTTTAATTCCCAAAATTTTTAAAAGGCCTTTTTTAAAAAAGGGTTTAAAATTTATTCTCTTAAATTTTTTTTTTCAAGGGGAAAGTTCCGATTTTATAATTATAGCTTTATTTTTTATTGGAGTTTATACGTTTTTTTTTTTAAAATTAAATTTTTTTTTGAAATTTCCCGAAATTTGAATTAAATTTAACTCAAAGGGGAGCCCCCAAAATTATAAATAGGATGGGGTTTGTTTTTGTAAGGTTTGACGGGATTTTGCTTTTTTTCCCAAAAACAAGCTCGAGGGAAAAATTTGGGGGCCGTTTGTTTTATAAAAAAAACCAAAAATACCCAACCCCCAATTTTTCTTTTTTTTTTTACAAATTTTTTCCCCAAAAACGCCCCCAAATTAATTTTTATGTGAGTTTCCAGACCCCCAGCTTTCCCCTGAGGGGATGTTTGGGGAAATTTTAAATGTTGGACCCCCAATAGAAAAATTTTTAAAAAGTGCTAGACCTAACTTCCAAATCTTGGTCCGTTAGGATTTCTAAAAGGTATCCCATATCAGTATAAAATTTTCTACGAATGCCTTTGTTCCCCCTTTTAGCTGTACTTTTTTACCATTGGACCTTTTTGGGGTTTGAAGCTTTTTCCCTTTTGGAATTTAAGAGTTTTTGACGGGGCTTCCCCTCCCCTTTTAGACCTGCCCAAAAATATCTTTTCTTTTTTTGTACATGCGTTGTAAACCCGCATGACCCCCCTTTTTAAATGTAAAAAAATTTAAAATTTTTTATGTTTTTAATTTTTTTTTTCGGGGTTTTAAAAAATTTCCCCTTCCAAACCCCTATTTATTTTATAGTAAATTTTAAAATAGGGGTTTACTTTTTTCTTAGAAATTTAAAAAAAACTGCCCCTTTTCATTTTTAAATATATATTTGGTTTTTATTTTCTATGCACCTTTTTTTCCAGATGTCTCAACGATGTACCTAAGTCATACGCTGATCGACTGTTCTGGTAAAAATACATATTTTAACCCCCATTGTAAATAAAATTACCCAAAAACTGGTAAAATTGAATTTTTTTTAAATTTTGCAAACTCTGTTTTAGACACTTTTTTTAATTCAAAAAATTTTTGGGACGTTTAAAACCTCGGCAAAAAACAGGGGTGAAAAAACCTATCGCCTCCGGTCTGTACGTCTTTTGTTCCACATTTGGGGGGTTAAAATTCTTTTGAAAAAAAACCCGCCTATCTTTAACTTGAATTGGGGACACATTAAAAATTCCCCACATTTTTTCATTCATTTTTTTAAGTTTTGGGGTCTAAACCATTAAAATTAAATAAATAAATTAACGGAGATAAAAATGAAAAATAAATCCGTTTCGCCTTTTGGACCATGGAATGGCCAGGCCTTTTTTCTGATTACATTTTGGTAGCTTTTTTTTTAAGATTAGGCCCCCTTTTTTGGAAATTTTTTTTTAAAACGAAATTTAAACCCCAAAAGGTTTTTGCCCATTATTTGATAAGACTGCTATAAACCAATTGCGTCAATTAACTGTTTAGTACTTTTTCCCCTTTAATTCCATAGATGGGTAAAAAGATACCGCTTTCAAAATTAAATTTTTGCCATATTTTTTCCCCTCGGTATTACTATTATTTTTTAATTGTTCAGTTGGGTTTTTTTCCCTTTTTAACCCAAATTTTTTAATTTTCGTTCAGGAGAGAACGCGTTTTAAAAAAAGGGAGATTCAATAGCTTTATTATAACCCCGAAATGTTTTTTTTTAATTTTTTCTAATAGCAGATGCTTGGACCTCTTTTTTATATTATGAAACTTATTTTCCTTCCCTACTTTGTTAAAAATTTACTTACCTAAGTCTATTCGGCTTTTTTGGCTCTTTTTTTTATTTGTGCAAAATTTAATTTATCCTCTATATGCTTTTTAGCGAATTAAAATACCATAATATTTAAAAAATTAAAAAATAATAATTTTCAGATAATAAAAATTTCTTGAGCACTTGAGCGTCGATCAGACTTTAAAAGTTCAAAAAAATATACAAATAATAATAATAAAAAAAAATTTTCCACTAATAAACTTACAACATCGCGGGTCTGGTTCTGGGTTGGGGGGTTGATCCTTGCTTGGGGTCCAACGCTGTTCAGTGTTCTGGTTCTGGGACTTCTCAAACAAAGCTGGGTTCTGCTGCTGGAGTTTTGAAGAAAACTTCTGGAGAGATTTTCTTGTTGTTTTCGAAGGTCTGATCGGTAGGCACTTGGATGTTTTTTTTCCACGATGAAATTTGAATTGACCACCGAGTCAGTAATTTCCCATGTTTGGAAGATGATTTGCCCATATTGGCGTCTTTTACCATATCACTGGACGGTATGCACTTTTTCTGACTTCTCAACATGTAACTGGTAGGATCGCCATGTGGTGACTTTGCTTTGTCTGGTTCGTAATTCGGTCCAAGAAGTCAAACAAGAGACTTTAAAAAACATCTTTAATATAAAAATAGAAAAATAGTATAAACTATCTTACTACCCAAATGCATCTAAATGTATTTAATTTATATCTAATCGTAACTAATCTTAATGTGTATAAATCAAGTTATTATATATATAATTTAAACATTAAACAAACATCATTTAATCAAGTTTACAATAATATATATATTGTTATATAAACCCAATTTTAATCATTGAAAAAAAAAACAAACAGGTTGATTGTTCTGTGTTTGCAAGTAAGTGGAAATACCATTGTCTAGGCAACGTCAAATTTTCCGCTGAAAGTTTGATCGGGCCTGGGCACTCCTAGACTGACTAGTCCCCAAGGCAGTGTAACGTCGCTTGTCACATTAATTTCTATTTCTAGTTCTTTTCGAGACTTTGATCTGTCAAAACATACTGTCATTTGTACCAATTATAATTTTTTTTTTTTATTTTTAACTGAATTAGAATTTTGTTCCCCATTTTTAAATTTTTGGTAATAAATAATTGAATTGAAATGAAAACATCATGGTTTTTAAGTGTTGTGTGCCAAATTGTTCTTTAAAGAACACTGAATGGAAAGCGTTTTTTTCCCCAGGAATTTAAGTGAGTTTGCTATTTAGAAATTTTTAAAATCAATTTAATTATACTTGGGACACCGGATTTTTTTATTTTGATAAACACATTAAAAAATAAGAAAAATGTTTGTTATGAAAAAAAGGAATTTACGGCAACAAAAAAATTTTTTAGGATAGAAAAATAGTTATATTTGTGAAAATGCAATTTTCCTTTACCTATAGGTTTAAATACATTTTATTTTTAGATTCCCTATTTTAAATGTAAAAAGAAAAACAAAGAAGGGCCAAATACAAAAGCAAGATCAAAAACCACAAGAGACAGAAAAAAGACATTTAATGCAATTTGTAAATAACATTTATAAAAATAATAAATTGTTTTTTATTTTTTGTTTATGGCAAAAGCAGTCAATGTGTTTATTTTACCTTAATTTTAGAGTAAAATAAGCACATTACGGATTATCCAAAATGAAATTAAAACTTTAAATAAATCTGGGCGCGCGCAATCAATTTTAGCGCCACAGCGGGACTAGTCGAACTAAAATGACCGATAAAATAGAGTTCCCCATCTTTTTTTTTAATTTATATAGATAATCTGTGTTTTTGATTTTTAACGTGTCTTATGGGAAAATTTATAAATGTATATATTCAAGGATAAAAAAATTGGTAGGTTACGCCAAAATAAATCTACTCACAAAGTTTCAGAGCAGTATTTTTTATTTTAAAATTTAAGGCAAAGAACAAGGCCTATAGCATTTTTAACATTAGAAAAAGACCGTGGTTAGAGAAACTACTGGCTTTAAAAAAGAACTTTATTTTTTATCTTAAAACATATATGTTATTTAGTCAAAACTATAATAAGTAATTTTATTTAAATCATTAACACAAACATACAATCCGTGAAAAGGAAATAGAAAACTTTGGCTTGGCGTAGTGAAAATAGCTAGACGTCGTAAATCACGTCCCGCTTTCTCTTCGGGTTAATTTATAAATATTTTATAATGCAGAAATTTCCTCCAGTCCTAAAACTAAAACTGGCACGTCTTATTTGCACAAGTTTTCTTGAGAGTTGTATTTAAATTGCTTGAATTTTTGATTTTGTCTGGCTTTATAAGAAATAAAAAAATTTCAAACTATAAATTTATTAAACCATAGCTACGGTTTTTGCTTGTGTTTTTTTTTAACATTAGCAGATTTTTAAAGGAAAACAATTTAATATTTAAAAAATGCTTGGTTTTTTCTGCAAGTATAGATCAAGCGTTATCTGTTTTTGGTTTGGTGTACGAGGTGACAAGGCATGTTTTTGCTGAAAACCATTTAGAACAATATATTATATAACAAGAATTGAAATATGCATTGTTTTTATATATATATATATATATATATATATATATATATATATATATATATATATATATATATATATATATATTTTAATATATATATATATATATATATATATATATATATATATATATATATATATATATATATATATATATATATATATATATATATATATATATATATATATATATATATATATATATATATATATCCACATACTAACCAAAACTGTAGTATATTCAAAATTTTACAACTTGTTTTTCTACAAAAATTAAGACTTTACCTTAAGCTCTATCAACATACCAAACCATGTCTTTCAAACTGGTTAATCCGGCCGCTAGTAGCATTAAATCAAAAATTTAAGCATTCTAACCAAAACTAATTTCTTTGGATGTCATTCTTCTTTATAAGACAAATGGGCATCCCTTAGAAATCATACATCTCTATCGCAATACAAATTCATTAAAGCAGTCAACCTTAGCCCTTATATCAATTAATATCAAGTTTGCTATCGATAATCTGACAGTTGCGCAATGGGTTCTGTTATTTTATTAACAATTGCTCTGGTGGTCATAAAATAATTTAAAAAAAAATTATAGAATGTCTGAATGGATTTAAGCCGGTTAGAGACCCACGTACATCTCTTAAGCTATGTTCGCGCGTACATGTCTTCAGTGTGTACTCAATATCTGCTTAAAAACTTTGCCGAAAATGTATTCAGTCGGTGCCCAAGTTTATGTACGTGTGAAGATATCTTAAGATATGCATGTGAGGCACAAATAATATGCTATGTAGAATTATCATACATAATGCATTCTTTGTTTTTTTAGGGTTGTTTATTAAGAGAGAAAAAAAAATAATAACCTTCCTTTTTACGATTTTTTAATAAAAAAACATTGCACTTGCCTGATAAACATGAACCAATTTTTGAAAACATAGTATTTTTAATATATCACTTACTTATATGCTAAAACTATTCACAGCTTTATTATAACGGAACTTGCTGCAAATTCTTCCCTTCCTAAAAAATATAACAACAAATATTTTCTCATTAGCGAAAATATTTCTGTCGTATATCACCTATTAGATTTGATATATTTACGACCTAACGAAACGAACTACACAACATAAATCATATGATTTTGCAGTTTTGAATTTATGGAAAAGGGTGCGTATTTGTATCGCATTTGCAGTATTGGAAAATATAACAGTAAAATATGATGTTATAAACAAAGATGTATGTTACGTTTTATGGTGACACTATTACAAGGTATCTAATGTATTATGTACTAGTCAGGTCGTTGATAAAGTTTATTTTACATGTTTCGGGAGAGTACTTTTTTTATAAATCGATTTTGTATAACACTACAACATAATAACATAAAGGTAGACTTTCTTTGGGCACAGAGCCTCCTTGATGAAAAGAAAGATCAAAAATCCTGGTGAGTACAACTACCTATGTTGGTTGCTTTAAAATTACGAGGCCTCTAAATAAATAGATAACCCAGGATCCAGCCAAGACGATTACACGTGTTTTATTCTTGTTGGGAATGATCACACCGCTGCAGGCCGTAGACACTATGACACTCTAAATATAACCTTAATCAAAGTTAAACATAGAAGCAACTACCCCATCCCACTACTGTGTCGTGGTTGGGCCCTGTATTATCTTTTGTAACATGCGCTGGAGTTGCCGGTTATAGGCTGTAAACTGTGGTATGTGATACGTTTACTTCGTGGCCTAATGACCTCGTACTAGTTCCAGAATTTTCTTTCGCGATTTCCAAAATTCTTTTCTCTTGTTCCACAGTTACATTTCTACCTTACAGGATTTCTCGGTTGCATACATCCCGTTTCAAAACTCTTTGGCACCGTTGTGGAAATGTTTCATGGTGAATTTAAGCTCCTAGATTAGCATTATAGTTTGCTTCGGCGTAAAGTATTAACATATCGGCATATTTCCGGTTTCAAAACATTATTTTAAACTTCAAGGCACGAAATAAAAGACGAACAAAAATACCGCAGCGACTAGACATAATACAAAGTGACACTAACCACAACTAACCACAACTAACCACAACTGATTTGACGAACTGCAGCGCTGTTGCCAATTGTTTTTTAATTGTTTAACTGAAAGTAACATTATTATTATTATTAGTATTATTATTATTATTATTATTATAATTTAATTTGTAGACTAACATATTTAACAATTAGTTTTTTATTAGCCAAAGAATTCACCGATGAACGATTAAGACGAAAGTTGCCAATTAATTGTTAAGCGTTTCAGAAATAATCTCTACCAAAGTCTATAACTTTGATATCTTTTAGATAAAAATCTGTCAAGTTTTGACACATATGTCATATGAACTTTTTGACTTGTTTTGAGCTTCACTATCGCCCATTTAAATCGTGGGCATCATACTTTTTACACCCTGTAGATTTGAAATAAACTTTATTAATGCGTGGTCAAACTCAAAATAGGCAATGTATTTTACGAACACAAATCTTTCTTTTGGCTAGTTTTATTCTGGCCCTGTTTTAAGGTTAAGTCCGGATTTTTTTTGAACAAACTAATGATAGCCTTGTCTTGACGTTTGGTGGCTGTGCGGGTTGAACCCCTATTTGGAAAATCATCAACGTTTTTTGATTTTGTATAAGCTCTTATCCATTTTTGTACAAACTGTCGTGACTTACGCATATATTTTGCCGCTGCCTTAATTGTCATTTTCGGGTGTTAACGAAAAAAAAAAAAAAATATATATATATATATATATATATATATATATATATATATATATATATATATATATATATATATATATATATATATATATACATATATATATATATATATATATTATATATATATATATATATCTATATATATATATATATATATATATATATATATATATATATATATATATATATATATATATATATATATATATACTAGAGATTTGGTTTGGACAGGAATGAAAAGCAGTTTAGTACCTACAAAAATGGTCCTTATGAATTTTTTTGCTACCCTAATACTGCAAAAAAAGGGGTTGCGAAAATCATCATTGGGAGAAGGAGTCTGAAGATACACTGATCTACATGTTTTAAACTGCAAAGATTAATTGTAGATGGCGCCATCACTTTTCCTCCTAACACGAAATTATTACTAGCTTTTGGTGTTGCAAACGTGATTTTTTTTTCTCGGTATAAGCTTTTGAGCTCCCCTTAACGAAAACGGGGCTAAACATCTACCGCTTAATCACCATTCCATCACGCTTGTCTCGGATGCACATTTCTGGTCAGCATAATCAATCTCCTCCTGGTCTATTTCTTCTTCTCTTCTTCCTTTTGACCTCTTGGCTCTACTCCTGTCTTAATATTCTTTGCCTTTATAATTCCGTTCGCGGTACGCGTAATAAAGTACGGAGTAATAAAGTACTTGATATATATATAAAAAATATATATATATATATATATATATATATATATATATATATATATATATATATATATATATATATATATATATATATATATATATATATATATATATATATATATATATATATATATATATATATATATATATTATTATTAAAAAGGTTAGAATGTGATTTGTGGTTTGATACTATTGTTAACCACAAAAAATATAGGCACGAAAAGTGATTTGATTTTCCGACAAATTAAAAAATTGGAAAAAAAAGAAGAGTGCCATCTGGAACGGGGCAATCTAAGCTTTCGAATGATGTGCATTGAAAGTCAATATGGTACTTGGTTATCTATTAATTCCCGATAGACCCGAGCATGTTTGAAAACTCCAGTAATCCAAAAAACCGCCCTAAGAAAAACACATTGTTTATAAAAATACACAAAAAATATTTATTGAATATTTCGAAATATATTCAACTCCTTTTAAAGCCCCATTATCCCAAAGGATTTGGTAAAATTACTCTTTATAAAAAAAATATGAACAGATTGATAAGAGGGTTAAAATATCGAGCCAAAATTAATTTGGGCTCAAGATTTCAATATTCTAAAAAAACAAAAAAAAAAGAAACAGTGACAAGATATTATAGCTACAGGTTCCTTTTCTCATATGAACTTTGAATCGTGAATAAATATGCATTTTACGTGAGTAATTTAAAAATTTGTCCGCCCGGTTGGAAGTGTAAGTAGCTTAGAGCGCCTTCCAAGATGCGAGGCAGGTTCAAAAAATACGCGGGTCGATAATGGCCGGTTATCTTAAGAACCATCAAATTTTTGACAAAAGTGATGAAAATCATTTTTGCAGCTAATGAACTGTTCTTCATTTTCGTCTAAACACGAATTTCGTAAGTGTCATATTTCAGGAGATATCGGCCAAAATAGTTAAAAAACTGATTTCCGGGCTCTTGAGGGCCATTTTCAGGCCCCTGCAGACATTTCTATCTATGATATTTTTAGAGTTTAACGTACACATTGATACCGGCAAACCAAAAAAAAATTGTGACGGCCCAACCTGATCTTCAGGTCCACAACTTCGTTTACTGAACTATATGTAAATACAATTTATTTTTGTAACATACTCTGAAATTTCAAAATTTTTTTGAATTAATAAAAATATTCTGGGTCGTTATTAATAGGATTTATCCTCTTTGAATTATAAAGTTTAGCAGATGTGTGGTAGTTCAAAGACCAGAACTTTTCAACATAAGCAATTAAACTATCATATAAACCACTATTTATTAATTTTTATTCGAGTTGTCTTTTAAACCCTAATTTAAATTTAATTTTAAATTTTTACCATTAGTTACTTGGAACTTACATTTTTTAAAACATTTTGACCAAAAAATTATTAATTCTTACGAAACTTTATAATTTGTTTAAAAAAAGTTACACTTACAAATAAAAAAATTGTCCTGACCCCAGCCAATGTGTAACGCCTCTGAATGAAATTTTTAACAAAGAAAGTGGAAATGCAGCTTTATGATTATGACACTCAAAAAATTAAAAAAAATTTTCTAAATCGTTTTAAAGATATTTACTTTCCTTTTAAAATATAAATTTTATATATTAAAATTTTGAATTAAAAGAAGTTTTTATGATTTACATTTTATTTTGTTTGGTTGAAAAATTATAAACAACTATTCTCTTGTATTTGCAATACTAAAAGTTGTTTGTTTTTCTTAGTAGGACATATTCAAATAAAGCTCTATTTGATTGGTAGTTTAAACAATTAGGCACTTACTTTTGAAATCGCTGCATTTCCAGATACGGTTTCTATTTTAAGAGAAAACGTTCACGGACCGAGTAACACGAGAAGATAATTCTGCCGGAGTGTTTCGTTATTAAGTTTGTTTGAATAGACCAGGTTCGCGGCAGTTGGTTTTGAATAGAACTTTATTTAAAAGGTTTTTGTCTCGCCACGATAATAAACGCCGCCGCCTGTTTTTTGAGTCGAGGGCCTTTCTTGTTCTTGTTAGTAATTTTTAAGTAAAAAAATATTTTCATATTTTCATAAAAATTGCATGGAAATAGCGGTAAAATATTTTTTTCTTAAACTTCCAAATTTAAAAGACTCTAATTGGTTTTAGAAAAACCTTAAAAAATTATTTGGATCTTTTTGAATTTATTTAACAAGTTTATAGACGAAGGGCTAGAGCCGAAAAATCATCGTCATCAGTAATATGGGGTTTCTTAGTTGTTAATTGTTCTCGCACCGGCTAACAACCTATTGGATACAGGGGGTAGCAATAAGGGATGAAAGTGCAAAATTTTTGGAAAAAAAATCGTCATCGATAATATGTCACCCATTTTGGCCACTTAAAGGTGAACCCCTAAGGTGCCTAAAGCCACAAGGGCTGACAGTTAGGTGGATACCGAGGGCAGTAAAACGGGGTTAAATTATCCCAAGCACTTACTTTATACAGGGTGTTTTTTAATTGAAGGTCAATATTAAAGGGGACAATTTTTGGGTCCATTTTAAGAAATAAACTTCATATGAACGTATGTTCTAAAGGTCTTCAAGTCTTGAGATACAGGGTGGTGAAATTTTTAAAATAAGTTATTTAATATTAATATCAGTAACACCACTCTAGATATTTTAATACAAACATGTACTATGTTTAGTGTACTACATTTTTTATTTTCATCAGAGGCGTTCGTACGAAATTTGACCTGCCTATTTTGGCAGATATTGATGGTACGTCACTGATTTCTCTTAAAATAAAAATTGTACGCCCCTAATTTGATAGGTACCTAGTTTGGATTTCGTTTTCTTTGGTTAATATAGGGCATATCTATATATACATAAAAATAATATTTTATAATTTTAAATTTTTTATTTAAAGTCGGTTAAATTTTTATAAAATAACGTTTTTATAATCAGTAGGTATATTTAACTTTGTTTTATTTTTTGTATTAATTGTTTTGTCAAAGCATTATTAAGGGCACATGGTGAGCACCAAATTTTAAATAATCTGGATTCTGAATCAGAGTGTAAATTTTTTGTCAAAACTTTGAAGTTATAAGGTTAAAAGCAACTTATAAATATTCCAGTAAGTTTAAATAATACAAAAATTAAGGGCTGAGACTTGAATAGAATTTTTGACAAAAGTCACAAAAACACAATAAATATTATAAAACGGAAGGAACCTTTTTTAGGAGGGATCATGGATCTAAGAAAAGGAATACATAATTAATTTTATACATTTAATATAAAGGTAATTTTACTTATAATAAAATTTATCGACAAATAAAAGACATCGGAAATAGAAGGCAACGAAAAAGCGGATGAGCTAGCGAGTGAGGGATCATCCATACCATACTTAGGACCAGAACCTGCTCTGGAGTAAACAAAATCACAGCACGAGGGCAAACCAGGGAATGGATCCAAACAAACACAAGGAATACTAGGTGAACCTCAGTAGAATTAGACATGGAAAAAGCTTCATAAGGAGCCCATCCAAAAGAACGAAGGAAGAACTACTCAGACAAAGTAGGAAAATACTTCGCATGACAGTAGGGTTGCAAACAGAGCACGATAACCTAAGAGGACACCTACACAAGAAAGGCTTATACAATGGGGATCCAAGTTGCCGAATGTGCGACGAGGGGAAAGAAATAGCCTACCATATCCTTTGCAAATATGAAGCATTGAATCAGAAAAGATAGGCATAATCTGGGCAACCGAAAATAAGCCCATAAAATATATTAACCAACCAGTCTCGGGGTTATACAGACTTGTAGAAGGAACAAGACTAATGGTAGGATTGGTATAAATAATGGTAAACATAATATACTGGGGTTCAACCTGGATCCTCAATTAAACTGGAGAAATCATGTTTCTTCCCTTTTGTCTAAATTGTCTAGAGCTAGGTTTGTGATTGGAAGATTGAAAGAAGTGGTATCCATGGAGGTATTAAAACAAGCTTATTTCGGACTAGCACACTGTCACCTAACCTACGGGGTTCTGGTGTGGGGTGCGAGTGGAGGCGCACATGAGGTACTAATAGCGCAGAAAAAAATAATCCGAGAAATGTGTGGTGTGACATATAATGAACATGCCCGACCACTATTTATAAACCTTAAAATAATGACGGTTACTTGTGCATACATCTTGGAGGCAATTTTATGGGTCCACAAAAATAAAATCAATTTTAAAAGCGGAGCGGATATACATAAGGTGAATCTGTGCAGAACGGCCACCGGTGGAGATTCTCTACCTGTTAAGTTATATAATAAAATACCCACAAACTGGAAAAAATTTAACACTGAAATATTAAAAAGGAAAGTCAGAGGCTTCCTCATCACCAACGGTTTCTATGAGATTGGCGAGTTTATTGATTGAACGGGCGAATGGAAGTGAGGGTATATTTTGTTTATTTATGTGCCATGTTTGCCCTTTTTAAGGCTAAGTTATATGTTTTTTAATTTGTTTTTACCTTTTTACAATTTTACTATTGTGTTGACGTACCAAAGCAAATGTATTTTGTATTTTTTGTATGATTTATGGTGAATAAAGTATGAATGAATAGAATAAAGATAATGGGAGATTAGATACAAAAAGTCCAAGAGGCTGCGCTGCCTCCCGTAGTGAATCAAGACGGCTCCCAGGGAAGAAGAAGAATCCTCAAGAAGGGCAACTATCCGCTATGAAAACCCTTCCAATTTTAAAATATTATCTTTATAAATAAGGAAGTAATCAGCTGTTACATATCCGCTGGGTCACCCGGTATTTTATCTTAATTTCTATGAAAGACACGTAATCATAGAGACGTTTATGCTGTATATTTCAAAATTGTCACATTAAATTTATTTTACAGCGTTAAAGTCGCGAAATGTCGTAATTTACGTCGCACTTGGTCCCGAGGTAATTTCATAAATATTTTATGGCGTAGATGTCGGTTTAGGCTTTATACGATTAGGGCTGGTTAACCACCTAAGTTATTCTTTTGTTATATTAGGATCAAGTTTATTGGTGTTACGTGTTGTTAGTAAATGGGTGCAGTTAAAAAACAAAAAACTTTACAGATATAGATAACCTAACATTTAGATGTCTAAGTGCTAATTACATTGGTGGCAGCTTTGCGCTAGCGCACACTAAAGAAACATTCAGGTGCTCGAGCGTGCGCATTTAAAATGCATGGTCAGTACCTGACATAATTTTTTTCACAAATATTGCATTTTAAGAATAATAATTTTATATGACACTAAATAGCTATTTTCGATATATGTTGGGCAATAGTTGTGTCTTGGGCACGCGATAATTGAAAAACTGTGTTTTGCGATCTTTCTTGTGAATTCAGGATCCAACATATTAATGCTGAAAGGACACGAATTCTGGCGTTTAACTTCCGTGGCAAAAGGCTATGTGTAAAATTTGATCGAAAACATGATCACAAAAAAAAATTTGGGGAAGAAGACTAATTACTCTGCCGTTAGTGCTATTCCCGTTTCTTCTACCAGTAATTTCCAGGTGCAAGTTTTATCTCTTTTACATTATATAAATGTATTATTAATGTATATAGGTAATATATGATTTAAATTCAGTACATTTTAATTTACTTTTCTTTTGCGCACTCGTGCGTGTTTACAGCCTCCTAAAATTTACTGAAATTGTATTTCAAGAGAGTCAGCTGATCTGAATAAATGAAAACTTATGACAGATTCTGGTTTCCTGATGATAGTTGATAGTCTTTTAAAGGTAAGTATTGGCACCAACTGTTTTTCTTTACATTGCTGATCCTCTATCAGCTACAAACAGTTTCATTTTAAGTTTTAGCGTTACTTTCCTGTCTGCATTTAAAGAAATCTTAGAACTCTTACTATTTATTTTTTCCAAGCTATTTAATTTGCTACTTTTTGAGGTACTATATAATATTATTATATAAAATATATATATATATATATATATATATATATATATATATATATATATATATATATATATATATATATATATTATTATACATAATAAAAGTTCATTGCGTATCTTTAACAGAAAATTTAGAATATGTACCGAAAACAATCATTTGGTAGTGTTGTAAATTAAAGCATATTTTATGTATAAAGAATAAGAAAAAATGTTTGAAGAAACAAAAACGCATTTTAAAATTATTTAATAAAACACTTATATTCTTTACAAGGATTACATTAATCGTTATGTAAAATATTAGAACAACAATGTTCTGGCTTAAGTTCACTCATTTAAATATTGTTGACTAATAAATGCATATTAATGTTTTTAGTTTAAATTATTAAAATAACGTTCACAATGTTTATTAGCTTCTGAAAAACAAAAACTTTTTTTCTAAGGGTGTTTTTATATATTCTGTCACTTTACTACATTTTTAATAATTGGCAAGTTTCACACAATCAAATTAGTGTAATATTTGAAAGTAAAATATAGAATGCATATAATCCATAAAAAAACTTTTTTGCAATATAGTACAGGAAATGAGGCATTATGGCTAGGAATTTTTTGTCCTGAATGGAATAGTGGAATTTTTTGTTATTACATTTTAACTACAGAAATCGATAAAGAAAGTAATTTTAAGTAAAAAATGTGTTTTACATTTTTTCGTAAAACTAATATTTTTCTAGTTAGTTGCAATTAAAATTAAAAGATTTTTGACGGAAAAATCGACGTTTTTAATTGATTTTTCACGAATAACTCTAAAAATATGCATTTTATGAAAAAAAATGTAAAGAGCAAAATTGTAGCTTATATAAAAACTAGAAAAAATGTTTTTTTATAATTTCTCTTCAACCAATACAGACCAAGCTACGGCTTTTAATGGTTAGCTTTTGTTCGTCAAATGCTAAATTTGAAAGATTTAAAGTCAAATAGCGAAAGGAAAACATATAAGGTCTTTTTAAAGTATATAATAAGACCTTTTTTCAAAAACAACAAAAGAGTTTCTAGCATGAAAATTGAGCGAGTTATGATAAAAATGGGGTCGGTCCCTACTTTTTTCTACGTAAAGATCATTAAAAACCACCCTCTAATTCCCCTCTTAATTAAAATAGATCTGTACCCTTCTGCAATTCTTTTTATTTATGTATTATTAATACATCCTAAAAGTTTAACCATTACATAGAAAATTAGTTCTTAAGTATTTTGTGTGTACTAAATTACACCAGTTTTGACTAAAGAAGAGCCAAACCTCTCTTTGTACACAATTACATATCAAAAAATAAATGTTATTTTCAAATAAATCAATATGATTTTGTGTCAAAGTCATTGCATGGTAAGTACGTCATTAGCGTGGACTAAGATTTTTAAAAACCAAGGAAACGAAAAGATTAAGTACGACCAATCGTCACATCTTAGTATTGATCTCTTAAATAAGCTCCCTTATTTTTTTCAAATTTTTTTGGATACTTTTTACTTCTGAAAAATTTAACCTGTCAAATTGTTTATATTGTGAGAAACACCCATATATATATATATATATATATATATATATATATATATATATATATATATATATATATATATATATATATATATATATATATATATATATATATATATATATATATATATATATATATATATATATATATATATATAT
The DNA here is from genome assembly GCA_019359885.1 of Listronotus oregonensis. Classification (NCBI taxonomy): domain Eukaryota; kingdom Metazoa; phylum Arthropoda; class Insecta; order Coleoptera; family Curculionidae; genus Listronotus; species Listronotus oregonensis. The sequence continues at coordinate 59,916 of JAHBCN010002046.1, forward strand.
ATATATATATATATATATATATGCAGGGTGTCCCAGAATATGTGGGCAATCTTTTTAACTTTAAACTTTTTCCTATAACTTTCCTACGAAGATAGGTGTAACGAGCCCCGGGAAATGTTTTGTTTAAATAACTTTTTAAGATACTGGGCGTAATTTAATTTTTTTTAATATGATGGTTACTAGAAAGTATTCTTAAAATGAACTAATAAACATATTTGGCTTATTTGCCAGGAACGGACTGCTTGCCAATAATAAATTTTTTAACCCCCTGTATGATAAAGGCTCGACAATATTATTTTTGGATAGTTTAACCTTAAACTAAAAAAAGATATTTTTTTTGACATCGATAAAATTAATTGTTTATGAGAAATAAAAAAATCATGGTTGGTAATTTTTTTACATTATACAGGGTGTTTTCTAATTATACGTCAATATTTAGAAAACAATTCTGGGTCCATTTTAAGAAGGAAACTTCATAAACCTTCCTAAACGTCTTAACTTTCGAGATACAGGGTGGTAAAATTTTCAAAAATAAATTATTTATTATTAATATCTGTTATACCACTTTAGATATTTTAATCATTGGCATACATGTACAATGTATCAAATTTAGTTACCACATTTTTTATCTGCAAAAATAGGAGTCAAATTCTGTACGAACGCCACTGGTGGAAATAAAAAAATATGGTACACTAAAAACTGCTTCTTGATACATAGTACATGTATGCCAAATTTCATTAAGATATCTAAAGTGGTATTACAGATATTAATAATAAATGATTTATTTTTGAAAATTTTACCACATTGTATTTCAAAAGTTGAGACGTTTAGGACATACGTTTACATGAAGTTTTCTTCTAAAAATGGACCCAAGAATTGTTTCCCTAAATATTGACGTACAATTAAAAAACACCCTGTATAATGTGTAAAAAAATTACCAACTATGATATTTTATTTCTCGTAAACAGTTGATTTTATCGATGTCAATCAAGAATACCTTTTTATTAGTTTAAGGTTAAAGCTTTTAAAAATAATATTATTAGCCCCTTTTTCATACAGGTTTAAAAAAATTGCTATTATTGTGTCAGAGTTAGTCCGTCCCTGGCAAACTAAATAAGCCAAATATGATTTATTGGGTTCATTTTAAGAACACTTATCTAGTACCATCATATTAAAAAACATTAAATTATACCTAGTATCTTATGTTATTTAAACAAAACGTTTCAGGGGCATCCGTAATGCACCTGTATCTTCGTAGGAGGTCATAGAAAAAGTTTATGGGAACTTGTCATAATATTTTTAGGTTTTCTATTAGATTCCAGAGATTGCCAACATATTCTGGGACACCCTGTATATATATATATATATATATATATATATATATATATATATATATATATATTACATTTGTATTTCGGTAACCGTTTGTCAGTAATATTATTTGCAACATCCAGTTGGCATTTAATGATCTTCTGGGCTGCTCGACTCAAGTCGAGCACCTCAAATCATTAAAATCATGAATAATTTAAAATTACTCACAAAATTGAAAAAAAATACAAATTTAAATTACCATGAAACCTACGTTACAAATATATATATATATATATATATATATATATATATATATATATATATATATATATATATATATATATGTATACATGCATAAAAGTCATTACGTATCTTTGACAAAAAAATTTTGAATATGTACCGAAAAAAATCATTCTGTAGTGTTGTAAATTAAAGCATATTTTATGTATAAAGATTAAAAGAATGTTTGAAGAAACAAAAACGCATTTTAAAATTATTTAATAAAACACTTATATTCTTTACAAGGATTACATTAATCGTTATGTAAAATATTAGAGCAACAATGTTCTGGCTTATGTTTACCCATTTAAATATTGTTGACTAATAAATGCATATTAAATTTTTTATTTAAATTATTAAAATAACGTTCACAATTATTAGCTTCTGAAAAGCAAAAACTTTTTTTTCAAGGGTATTTTTATATATTCTGTCACTACATTTTTATTAATTGGCAAGTTTCACACAATCAAATTAGTGTAATATTTTAAAGTAAAATATGCATATAATCCATAAAAAAACTTTTTTGCAATATAGTACAGGAAATAAAGCATTATGGCTAGGAATTTTTTGTCCTGCATGGATTTACTTAAAATTTTCACAGAAGGTAGGGAATAGCCCAAGGTTCAAAGTTAATATCAGGCCAAGGTGTGCTTTTATTCTGGGGGTGATTGCCACTCCATTTTGGGGGTGGAATTTTTTTATTACATTTTAACTACAGAAGTCGATAAAGAAAGTAATTTTAAGTAAAAAATGTTTTTTACGTTTTTTTCGTAAAACTTATATTTTTCTAGTTATTCGCAATTGAAAGTAAAAGTTTTTTGACGGAAAAATCGATGTTTTAATGGGTTTTTCACGAATAAATCTAAAAATATGCATTTTATAAAAAAAAATGTAAAGAGCAAAATTGTAGCTTATAAAAAAACTAGAAAAAAATGTTATTTTATAATTTCTCTACAACCAATACAGACCCAGCTACGGCTTTTAATGGTTAGCTTTTGTTCGTCAAATGCTAAATTTGAAAGATTTAAAGTCAAATAGCGGGAAAAGTTTGCATTTTTCAAGGAAAACGTATAAGGTCTTTTTAAAGTATATAATAAGACCTTTTTTAAATCAACAAAAGGGTTTTTAGCATAAAAATTAGGTCGGTCCCTACTTTTTTGTACGAAAAGATCATTAAAAACAACCCCTCTAATTCCCCTCTTATAAAAATAGATCTGTACCCTTCTGCAATTCTTTTTATATATGTATTATTAATACATCCTAAAAGTTTAACCAAATTATAATGCTTAATTTTAGAAAAATTGGAGCTTAAAGTGAAAAACGATTTCCCGCAATTTCGTAAAAATATCCATTTTCTTTAAAATAACTCCAACAATACTGAAGATACGAAAAAAATGCTGGAGTACCGAATTAGAGCTTTATAATAACAAAGACTTTTCATTACATATATTTTTCGGTACAATAAATATTTGGCCAGATATGACCGTTTAAAGCCTCTATTTACGAGCGAGCGCCACCTTATTCTAGCCCTTTAAACTCATGCCATTTTAAAACTAAGGGATTTACATAGTCTTATAGCTCTTAAAAAACCCTACAAAATTATTTTTAAAAAACTTTTCATCATTAAAACTAAAGGAGCTATGTTTAAAAAACCAATCAACTTTTTTTTCGAAAAATTCGAATAGCCCACTTCAAAGCATAATATTCTATAAAATCGGTATACTTTATACTTTTACCGGTATAATTTTTGTATGTAATTCTACTTTCTTTTCCTATTAATATCTATCATATTAAATTATAAGAATTGCAATGTTGTAAGGGTTGGTATTTAAGGATTGAAAATTTGCAAAAGAATGAAATTGGTAATATTTCAGGCAGTAATATTTTAAATCATTAAATCTGTCAAGCAATTAATTTTTTGGGAATAAATTTTTTTTTTTTTAATTAGGCTATAAAAAGGGTTGATTCATAAAGGTCAAAAAGTTGCGAAATAAAATAAGTACATTTTTTAAGCAACAGCATTCTAAAATTAAATCACTATGGTAAATTAATCATTTTTAGGGTAAATATTTTTTTTACTTACAACAAGGGTTGATTTTTAAGGTTTAAAATATTTTAAAATTGTATTCTAAAGCATAAAACAATCATTAATCAACTCATCCAAACCAACTTTTAATCATCTTAAGTTTTAAAATGTTATTCTATAAGTATAGACAATTAGGGGTAGTTTTCACCCTTAAAAATAAACAGCGCACATCACCATGAAATAAAATTTGAAGTAGAGGGTTGGAAGCGCCTAATTCCAAATTTTTATGCAAATCGATGCAGGACAAAACAATGCGAGGTTTTGCCATTTTCTAGCTTTATTTCCGGGACTATAATTATGTATCATCAAATCGTTTTAATTTGTCAAAATTTTTTTTTGTATATCTCATAAGGGGTGGTTATTTAAAGGTTGAGTTATGGTAGTTAAATATTTATTATACCGTAAACTGTTAAAATATATTTTTTTCTACAATAAAAGCGTATAAAAAGCACACCTTAAGCATATATAAACTTTGATCTGGAGGGTAAAAGCAACTTAATTCCAAATTTTCATAAAGGTAGGTAGGTAGGTAGGCACATAAATTAATAAATTAATTAATAATCAAATAAAAACAAAAAATCTCTCGCAGCTAAAAGCCAAAACAACAAAAATGGTTGGGTCTGTTGTAGGGGGAAGGAGTTTAATAAAGGTAAAAAATAAGTTAATAGCAAATGTAGAAATAAAAAGAGTAAAACAAAGTTTAATACACTTTAGTTACTGTTACGTTTAGTATTTTGGTTTGTTTTAATAAAAAAATAATTCTGGTTTATTTAAGGTAGTTGTCGTGTAACGGCTTTACTTAAAAATTAAATGAATTTAAAATATAAGGTAAATAACTAAATAATATAATGATAGCTTATTAAAAAAAAGATTTTTTTATCGTCTGTGAAACAAAATATTAACAATCAAATTGTGCATAATTAACATTGTCGATATCTGTCATGTACGAAATCCGTGCATTTATTTCGGAATTTCTCGAAAACGTTTCATACAATATTTTTAAAAAACTAATACAATATAAATTAAAGTATTTATATTGTATTAGTTTTAGTTAGAAGCCACACCAATAAATCGCGTTTGTGGTAAAATTTAAATTCTTATTTTTGTCACTATTTTTTTAATAGTGGCCAAAATATTCTTTTCCAAACAAAGTATACAAAATATTTTTGGTTGATATGGGAAACATTTAGAAAAAATGTAAAATTTAGCTTTTCTTATTTTTTTTACTGTTCATTATTGCACTTATTAAAGTCGCAAGGACTCAAGTATAAAAATGTTGTGGCCAAGAAAAATTTGTCTTGCGACTTACATTTCTGTAGGATAACCTTTAAAAGTATTCGAAATATTAGAAATTTTTTACAACAAATAATTCGGCAGACTTTATTACAATTTAACAGTTTACAAAAACTCATTAGTTAGACTTGGGTTTTTTTATAACCAACAAATTCTCATATGTTTTCAAAATAAAAACAAATAAGCTTTACGCAAAACTATAGTTATAAAGAAAATTGCTTTAAATTGTAAGTTTCACTTTGTGTCTACAGATTAGAAAGGATTTCAGCGCCGTCAGTGCAGCCAGATTATCCCTTTTCCTACTTACGCTTACGGGCTTCATTATAGCCGCAAAGATTCTATTTCTAATTATAGAGCATAGAGAATGAGTAAAACACATGCAAGAATATATGCATAATATACACACTGCTTTTAGGCAGCTAAGAGGACACAAGTTCCTTAACAAGGGGTTGATTATAATCTGAAATAGCTATTAATTAATTTAAAGTTAAGGTTAAAAACCTACATGCAGGAAATCCGGAAATTCCGTTCGAATAATTTTAGGGGTAATTCTACTTGTTGAATTATAAGGAAAAGTACATATCAACATAGGTCCGCAAATGCGTCACAAGGTCGCTATGGAGATTCAAAGATGGCACCGGGAAATAGGTTTTATTTTATATTTCTGGAACTGTTTAAGATAGTCATCTAAGTTTTGGCATTTGAAATGCTTTTAATAGTAGGTACTTTTCAGTGTTTTTACTAAATTATTATTTTAATCAGGAACGTGCCGACAGGGGAGGCCTCGTATAATTTATTCATATTTTTATTTAGCATCATATGTTTGCAGTTTTCTTTAGAAATTCTGATTCCGCGGTATAAATACCATAAAAAAAGTATTCCTGTTAAAAACGTGTCATGCTAGCCGTTTTCGAGAAAACACTCTTCAAACTAAATATTGCATGCTTGGTCGCCCAAACAAAAGAGTATTCCGGCATTTTTTGAAAGGCAAGAACAACATTTTTTAAATGACACTGTTGTTAACACAATTATAATTAAATAAACTTTATTTTTCAACCTTATGTTAAATTCGTTTATCGCAGAAATATGGCGTTTAATAAAAATGTGAACAAATTAAATCGAGACCTCCCCTCTCGGTCCGCCCCTGATTAAAATAATAATTTAGTAAAAACACTAGAAAGTGCCTACTAATAAAAGCACTGCATATGCCAAAACATAGATGACTATCTAAAACGATTCCAGAAATCTATATATATAATTTGTTAATGAGGATATATTTATATGTAGGTAGGTATATATATATTTATTTGTCTGTCTACGTGATTCTATAGTTATGGCTTGATCTAAAACCATGAAATTTGGCACAGTGGTAGTCTTTAGCAGTGGCTAGAACTTAACGAAGCCCGTTTTTTGAATTTCGTCGCCGGGACAAAAATAGGAGCAAAAAAGTGTTTTTTTACCGTTAGCCGTAGGGAAGGCGTCTTACGGAGACAGAGGCTACTTAATATTGTCTCTCGCCTGGCGGAGACAGGCTTTTCATCTAGTATAAAATAAAACCTATATCCCGGTGCCATTTTTGAATCGCCATAGCAACCTTATGACGCATTTGCAGACCTATGTTGATATAAACTTTTCTTTATAATTTAACGTGGAATCACCACCAGAATTATCGGAACGGTATTTCCGGACACCCTGTATAAAACTGGTTGCAAAATTCGTTATTTAGCTTGTATAAATAAAACTACATCGATTTACAAATATTTTAATTTTAAAAAAATTCTTTTAGGCAAGCATGGAACTTCCTCGTTTTGTAATCGTTATTTTCTAACGGTTCGGTTTAAACAAATGATTAACAATTTTTTTTAAAAATGACACGTCGAGTTGGGACCTTTTTTCAACTTCTTATTAGGGAAATTTGCTTTTATTTCTTTATCGTGTTTTATTATTATATATATATATATTTTTTTAAATTTAACCGCTTAAAAATCTTATTAACGTATTTTATATTTAACCCCTTAAAAACCCGTTGAGGTAGAGCTATGTCCTACAAAATCTTGTAGAATTGGGGCTTCGATTAATTACCTTGTCAAATTTGGCTTCATTCGGTTGTCGTGTTCTTTTATTTATTTTTTTTTTATTCAACCCATTAAATTATTCAGTTAACATATGTATACCGCTAACAATTTAATAAAATAATGATAATAATAAAATAAAGTCTTTTCCCTAAAACTCCTTTTTATAAAAGAAATCTAAAATGTTAATTGTCAAAGAAAAAAGAATTGCAAAACTAATATATTTTAGTATGTTATAAGTAACCACCACAACAACTTTCTAATATTTTGAATTCAGTATTAATGAGTTGCATTAAACTATACTGGAGGATTTCAAATTATCATAAACCTTTTAAAATTGCTGCCAAAATCAATTCCTATTTCTGAATAATCAGCGAAAAAGTTTTCCATTCGGGTATTCCAATTATTTAAAAGATTTAAATGATTTAAATATCTCGAATTATTCGAATAGGTTAAACTATTCGAATAGTTCGAACTATTTGAATGATTCGAATAATTCAATCCATTCGAATATTTCGAAACATTCGAATAGTTCAAACTATTCAAATTAATCAAATATTTGATTTGAAATCCAAATCGAATAATTTGTCTTCGATTCGCTTCGAATAATTCGAAAATTCAAATATTCGCACACGCCTAATAAACAAATATAGTTCTTAAACTAAAATATTAAAATTTGACGTAGGTCTTTAAAATTTCTTATAAGCAAAATCTTTACAAATCAGAATATTAAAAGTTTTGAAATTATAAAAATACAAATTATTTTGTTTTAATTTGATAACTTTTGGGTAGAAAGTAATGCTCTTGAACTTATATATAAGCTTAGCAAAGCTACAAGTTTCACTTCATAATAAAATACCAGTAAGTGCACACACGGGAAAGGATTTGCATATCCTATCCATGAACGCACTTTACTGCAGTGTTCAGTCCTTCAGCAGGATCCTTGCATGAGCTGTTTATACTCCTGCCGGTACAAATTATGCATATATGGCTTAATTAGAGGAGCATGTCTAAAAGCAACGTAGTAAGGGCGAGAATAACGACTTGCTAATAAGAGTAATAATAGTCAGTGTACGCTGCTGTTTAGTTTTAAATTACATCTTTCTGTCGCAACTCATTAAAGAGAAATATTAAATAAATTTAAGAAGGCAAAACATTCTAACAAGTCCTTTATTCTTTTTTAGAATTTATGTGTTGTAATGGAATAACTTTTAGAAATAAACATCATTTTACTTTATTTAATGTTTATTTTGGTCATGTGTAAATTGGATTAACATTTTTAATTTACTAAATATCAAGTAATACCAGATAAGCTGTAAAATAAAACTTACGCAATTCAACTAAACCATATAAAAAAATTGCGTCTTTAATTTAAATAATAACAATAATCATCTATCTATCTATCGTAGCATGGTAAGTTCCCTCGCTGGGGCTCTGAGCACTAAGGCCTAAGCCCATTATGTTCTACACCAACCCTTAGGCATACACAGATTCCATCACCATGTACTGTCCTTATGTATGCATTACTTTTACCCTTATATGGCGCTGTCATTTTGCTTACTAGAGCCCCAATTTCCTCACTAGTGATGCGGTCCTGTTAGTGGTAGGAATCTTATGTCATTTAGGTCCAGCCATGCCGTTCCTAGACATTTTACTCTAAGTATATGAAGGGCGTCCTCTCTTTCCTTTTCACACCATCTACATTTACTTGTCCTATTTTTCCTATCTTGTTGAGATAGTGTCTGTTTCTACAATTAACTGTCAGTATGCCTGTCAGGTTTCTCATTGGCACCCTATCGAAGTCCTTTATGCTGATCGGTGGGTCCTTCCATAGGTCTTCCCCAATAATAGCCTTTGATTGACTGGCTTTTTTTTAGTTCTCATCTAACCGTTTCCCTATCCATGTTGCTATCTCTGTCATATCCGTGTTATAAGAAATTCCCATGTAACATTCAGGTTCATTGTCTTCAGCTCCCAAATTGGCGAGTTTGTCAGCCATTTCATATCCCGGGATCCCTTTGTGTCCAGGAACCCATTACAGGATGACTCTGGCGGTTTTCGTTGGCTTATAAATTGCTTCCCGACATCTATTCGTAAGTTCTGATCTGTGCACTGTATTTGTTAGCGCCCTGATGGCTGCCTTACTGTCAGTACATATGGTTATTTTTTCCCTGTATCTTTTATTAAGGCAGTATTCTATGGCTTTGGCTATTGCCATAACTTCCGCCTGAAATACGGTTGCATATTTTCCCATTGTTCCATAGAACTTGTAGTTCGTCCTTTTTACATAGAAACCGAAGCCTGTGAGGCCTTCTTGCCTAAAGCCATTTGTATAGATAACTGTTCCTTCGCTTGGTGTTTCACAGCGTTTGTGAGCCCAGTCATCCGCCGATGCCATGTTCACCTTGTGCATAAGGTCTAAGTGGATTACTGGGGATTTGCTATCCTGCTTCATCGCACAGTTCTCACTTGGCTCATGATGTCACAGTGCCCCCTTTCATCCTCAACAATAAACATAAAAATACACATTATCCTTTAGTACAAGAGTCGACCGTTTGAATCTGAAGGTATCTGTTTTTTTTTGAATAAAACTTTGTTTTCTTAAATGATACGTGATAGTAGAATATATTTGCAGGATTGCCTAACAAAATTAGGGCGCAATTACGTTTAATTAAACATAGTAAAACTGACTTTTATTTATATATCTCAGATATATGTTTTAAAGTGAATTCAACGTCATTTGAAAGACAATAATGTATGAAATAGAAAAAAAATGGTTGCCAATTCTTAATCACTACAATCTATAAGTTGTCAGGTGTAAATAGGTATCTTGTTGTTACACACACTTACGTGTTTTTTAAGTAATTTATAGCTTTTTTTACACTATAATACATGGTTGCCTGTAAAATAATAACCGCAAGTAAAGGTTACCATTATTTGAATTAATTCCTACCCCAATATAGTTAATATTACTGTTTGTTCTAATTTATACCTGTGAAATTATTATTTCTCAGCATAACGAATGTTTTCTGTATAAGGATGGAATCATGTTTAATTGAAAAATTAATCATTCAATTGTCGTAGAATATGGAGTCTCGGTTTAATCTGTTTTTTAAATATCCATAGGCTTTTTTAAATTATTGTTTTTAAAAGTACTTAATTAAACAAATTAATGTAGTTTTAAAAATATCTTTTAATGAGAAAAACACATTATAGTTTTTATACTAACAAAATTGGAAAATTATTTAGAATTGTTTTTTTTTTTAATGGGAAAATATGCATTATTTTTTATAAGACAAAAAAATACTTTTAAATATATTATTTTTCTTCGTCCTTTTCTTGCTGTTTTTTTTTAATCTTCTTTGTTTATCCTTCCAAAGAACTTTTGCATCACTGACTGATGTAATGACGTATTTGATAAGGAGAATGAGAATGTATCTGGAATTTATTACCAAAAATGAATAGCAATATATTTAAGTAAAGGTAATTGCGACTAAATTTAGGCACGCAACCATGCTGCTTTTATGTACTATTTCCCAAAATTAGGTTTTATCAAAAAAAAAAAAAAAAAATGGATACCTGCAGATTTCAGCGTCCGAATCTTAGACTAATGTATTAAAAGTTTTTCTTAACTTCCTTTTACCCTTGTTCCTGGCCTTCCGTGTATTTTTTAATTTTCATCCACTCTTTTTTTTTCTAATCAACTAAGCGATTTTTTACATTGCGAGCAGCTGTTCCACTTATTGGGATATTAATTTTTTCGCATATTACTTTTTAAGTTACCCAATCAAAAGAACATGATTCTATTGTAGTCGAGGTAAAGGGCAGAGTGTCTTTGACAAATCAATAGATCATTCAATACACCAATTTAATTTTTCCACTTCTTTAGGACATTGAAATCCATTCTTTGCGAGGGCATGGATGCAAAAAAGAAAACGCCAATCTTGACTGATGGCATAGACGCCACCAGGAAGAAGCGTTTGTCTGATGAAAAATCGCCTCTTTACCAAATGGATCTCTTTTATTATACGTCTGGTAATGACGGTTGGAACGGCGGGTTTAATAGCACAATTAGTCTTTTTAAGAGAGTGGAAATTATTACAAAATTAAGCTCCTAAACTGTTTAATCACGTCTTAATTAACGTTACTTGCTAGCCAGAAATTTGTTGGAAAATTAGGTTAAAGTTTAAAGTTAAAGTCATCAAAAAACAACAGAATAATAATTTTAGAACTGATTTATTGTAAGTTAAATATATTAGGGAAATATTAAAGAAGTCAAATATTGCTAGCAGTAAAAAAAGGGAAACACCTTATTCAATGTCTGCTAAACCCTAATGCGCTTACGCGAAGAAGTGTTATTGGTTGACGCAACGTGAGTGGAATAATTAAAGTCTAGCTGTAACTTTAATAAAATTTTCCTTATTTAAACCTTTTACTGAGCATTCGTAATGTCAAAATAAAGCTGTATTTATAACTGTTTAACTTTATGTATATTATTAACAATTCCCTAAAAACTCATGCATGCAGTTAATCATTGTTTATTAATACAATTTTTGTTTCTTAGGTAAATTACTAAAATACAAAAATGTAATTTAGGTTTAATTTATTAAAATTTATTATACTATTATTAAAGTAGCGTCTTATATCGTAGGTTCAATGGGGAAAACATTTAAAAAAAAAAGTTACCAGTAACTTTACTATTATTTTATCATAGACGAATACTGTAATACACAGATTTAAAAAAGTGCGGTATTTGCAAAATAATTATATTGATATTTTAGTATTACAAATATTAAAAATTGTGTTAAAATTAAAATTAATTTGGTATAAAAAAAAGGTTAAAAGAAATATCAAGATTTTAAAGTATGTAGACGGTTATATATGATCACATACTAAGACATTAAAAAAAAATTAATTAAAAAAAACAACATATTTAAAAAACGCAATGACCAAAGATTAGATAGCAAATTGGTTATGGAAATTAGTAAAGTCCTAATATTGACAGTTTTCCAGGTTTTTATTACCAATTTAAGAGAAAAAAAAAGAAATGGGCGCATGATATTTTGAATATAGCTTCATTCAAAGTAAAAACTGACAAGAAAAGTATTTTAACTGTAAAAGTGTAGGTAAGAAATAAATGTCTCTGAGAAGGAAATAAGGAGGCAAACCGTGGTATTATAATACCATTTAAGCGTAATAATCAAACAAAATCTTTTCACACTATGTATTTTAATAAATTTAAAACAAAATAAAATTTTATTTTCAGTTGAATATCTTGTTTGTGAATTTGTGTTTCAATAGAATAGTAAAGGTTCTTAGTTCTTTGAACAATGAACAAAATTTAGCCATTTCTTCAGAAATTATAGCCTTTTTATCTGACAATAACCAACCAACAAAAATCTTTTCAAATATTAGTACTTTCTAAACAGAAAATCAACTTTTTTATTACCCTATTGCGGTGAGACTTTTTAGTCCAGTAACTGAAGACCTAAAAGTACCCAAAGCTGTAAATAAATCTGCACAGTTTTCATTTGTGGCACAATTCTTAGGTCTTCGCGGATGCTTTCAAGCGAAAAAAAAGATTATCACGATTCCGACGTGGGAACCCGCTGAAATTGGCCTGCAAAGTCTCAAAAATGAGTTTCCCTTGAATATCTGCCAAAATATGCGAATTAGAGAATTTTTGTTAAAAAAAATGAAGATCACGTTAAACTCTACAAAAATGGTCTTTATCATTTTTTTCGCAACATCAATATTTTTCGAAAAAACTACCGTCGAAAAATCCATAACATTTCACACTGGATAGATGTGGTAGTAGGCTAAAAAATGCAGATGGGTAAAACAATTTTTTATCAAAACGCAGGAAAGATGGAAAAGAAAAATTTCTGGGATCATTGAACACTTGCTAAGTTCTCATTATAAAAAAGAAATGTTAATAACAAACCATTTTTTCAAAAATATCAATAAATTAATGAGATACTTTCAAAATATTGTGAAAAAAAACTTTTACTGCTTTTTTTAATATTCTAGAAAAATCAGAATGGATCCAAATTCATATGCAATGATAGGTACGGGTTGTCCCATTCCGATTAACTTTGAATGATTAAATGTACATTATTGCCCGAGTAATGGAACAATTTGTCCGCCCGCTCATAAGTGAATCCATGAAGATAGCGGTAGAGCGGCAGCTGAAATGAGGAGACTTTTTGGTCCCGTTATCTCGAAAACTATCGATTTTTACAAAAAAAAATCATGGGAACCTTTCCCACCTGTTAATGTTGATAAACTTTTTTTCGCTCGAAAGTATCCCCGAAGACCTAAGAATTGCGCCACAAGGGAAAACTGTACAGATTTATTTACAGCTTTGTCCCTTCATTTACTGGACTATTTCACAAATTAGTAAAAATTTTAACAAAACTCACTGTACACACATATTATGTATTACTAGATGAAAATCCTGTCTCCGCCAGGCGAGAGACAATATTAAGTAGCCTCTGTCTCCGTAAGACGCCTTCCGTACGGCTAACGGTAAAAAAACACTTTTTCTCCTATTTTTGTCTCGGGAAGGAAATTCAAAAACGGGCTTCGTTAGGTTCTAGCCACTGCTAAAGACTACCACTGTGCCAAATTTCATGATTTTAGCTCAACCATAACTTCAGAATCACGTGGACAGACAAATAATAAAATATATATAATAATATATATATATATATATATATATATATATATATATATATATATATATATATATATATATATTATATATATATATATATATATATATATATATATATATATATATATATATATATATATATATATATATATAACCTACCTACATATAAATATATCCACATTAGCAAATTATATATATGGATTACAAAATCTAAATACATAAATTTTAAAAGTTTTATTATGGTTATAAATAAAATAAAAATATTATTATTATTAATTTTTTAAAAGCATTTAAAAAATAATTACTAGGCTAATATGACTACAATATAAACCATACAATACAAATTTAAGCAATTCACGTGTGCATTAAATGCACCGTATATTCCTTCTGTTATTAAAAGATAACGGTAAAATTAGCTTTTAATCGCTTTACAAAACAGCTATTATTTACGTAAATAATTTAGCAACAGTTAGAAGTTTTCGTTTCTGCATTTGGACATTATTGTGCTCATATTGAAAACTTTAGAAATTCGTTTTACATTGGCATAAGCTTTTGTGTATTAAAGTTTAATTTTGGACATTTATCTAAACAAAAAACTATTCTATACAGTGTGACTTAAAAGCAAGAAGAAAAATGAAGAGGAATTTCTCACTATTTAACATGTATCAGCGTTCTTTCTTTTAAACAAAGGGCTAATTTATTATGAAATTTGTATCTATGCTTCAAAATAGGAAGATGAGATTTTTACCACAGTTTTTTCATAAGTCTAAGAGATAAATAAAGTATTCTACACTTAAAATTTTATTTTCTAGTCACGTTTTTTTGTAGGTAGCAAGTGACAGGTAAACTTTAACGGATGACAACCGCCGTTTTTTTCACACAGGCGCAGAATGTAATGATCTGAAGCCGTCATTCTTTTTCGCCAGCGAAAATCAAGAAATATTCCACGGAAGCTATTTGTCAAACTTGGCCGAAAGAGAAGAAGACTGAACCCGGAGACAAACGCAGAAGTAGGAGTAGGGATGGTCTTAAATGCCTCCATAACTACTACTAAATCTTTTGTATTTTTTTGTTTTCTACAATATACAGGTAAAGTTAAAATCATTTTACAAATTATTCTGTTTTTTTTAACAGTTTAAAAACTGAACTGACCAAGAATCTCGCAGCTGGTGAACAAAAATACCAGGGCAAGGGTAGGCAAACACTTAATTATTTGCTTTTGGCAGGCATAAAGCCCCGTACAGACCTGGATACAATCGGTGGAAACATTGTCGACCGACTGTATCTTTTTTCCTAAAAGTCGGCCGATTACATCGGCCAATTAAGTAAACACAAATGTGTCTTGTCCACATCTAGTTGCAATTTTGTTGTTGAAAAAATGGCATCAAATGATGATTTTATAGCAGCGGGTGTTTGTGCGGCATATTTACCAAGGCGATGATGTACCTGCTCCACTCTTGTTACCGCCGAGAATTTTTTTATGCTCTCTGCGAAATTGTGTTTTTGGGGATTTAGTTTTTTTTGTTATTTCTTCTGGAGTTGTAGAAAATTCTTCTGCTAAAGGTGTTGTTTTGTCCATTTTCTTATTGCGGCCTCGGTACTCTTTACACGAGACATTCCACAGAGTGGGCACTTGTCTTAAAATTTCTATTAAATTTAACGTCTTTTCAGTTGTCTACATGTTAATTTTTGTAAATTTAAAGTAGACAGTACCACTTAAAGTAAAAACTAACCTCAAAAATTTGAATAAAGTATTCCGATTAACAGAAAACAATATATCTTAATTCTAAAACCGTACAAACCTGCCAATGTTTTCCATTTAAAACGGTAAACAAGCAACTCGGCGATTCCTTTGATAAAATGCCGCCCGATGTTGTTGGCGAGTCTCCGCAAAATCGGCCGACTCAAGAGACACAAGAAAAATACAGTCGGCCGACAATGTTTCCACCGATTGTATCCAGGTCTGTACGGGGCTTAAGGCATAAATAGGCCAGACAAGTAACAGAAGACAATCTTATACTGCCAGGAGAAGGAAAGACCACTAAAACATATATTTCGGAAAAAATCTGTGTCTTGTTTACAAAATTAAATTAAAAATACCAGCTAAACACGCTTAAACATTATAGAAAAACAACAAACCATCTGCTGTCACAGTGTTAGAGACCTACAATGTCCAACTTTATTTAATAAATCCTATATTTTTTTTTGTATCTCTAAAAACACAACATCTAGAACACCGACTTTTTTTACATATAATATGTTAAAGTTGTCCGTCCATTCCCTACATCAGCCGGTAAAAAAACCAGTTTTATATTTTTTACAAATGTGTTTACATAATTAAATATGATAAAACATTTGTAATTATTAATAATATTTTTTGTTTTTATGGTAAACTTTTGTTTAGTGCATACAACAATATTAGTTTAAATTACGCGTTCTTTTTTAGACTTATTTGCGTAGCATGTTTAGGGACACCACCGCGTTGCATAAAAAAAGCCGTAAAATTTAATATTTTGGTACTTAGGCAAAAAAACGAAAAAAAAATAGGTTAAATATCTGAAAACTCGGCACCCACGATACCTAGTATTAAATCCAAAAAAACTTATAAACGGCAGCTCCCCATAATATTTTTCTTTGTAAAGATCAGTTCAAAGGAGATAAATGTGTTTATAACTTAAATCCCGAAGGAAATCGGTACAAGAGCCCTCTACGCTTTTGTCCTACACCAAAACATTCTATTTATATAACATAGTTACAACTGTGGTTCCCGTGAGAATGGCAACAAAAGTTTTTAAAAACATCTGATACCAACATATTAAAACTCAATTATAGGTCAATTTTTTTATGGATATCAAACGTAAGTAGATAATTCTACTAATAATTTTTTATACAAAATAATTTTTTATACAAACTAAACATTGTAGGTATGTATTTTATTTTAGTATATTTATTATCTTTGTATTTTATTTACCTAAATATTACCAACAAAAAAATGTTAAATGTAATTTATGCCATTCTAAATGTATTTTTTTTAGAGTAAAATACTTTCGCACGACCACCTAAAAAAATAAAGTTTATTATTTTCTGTGTTTTCGCAGTAAAATTAAGGTTTAAATAGTAAACTTTAAGTATGTTTAACTTGTTTTATGAAAATCCAACTAGTCTTGTTTTTTTACTTTATCTCTTAAAGGTTGGTTTTGGCAATTTTGTTTTTTTTTAATTATTTCTGTAACTGGAAACTATTTAATACTCCCTTTTTTATAATAAGGTTTGGGTAACAAATTGATAACATTAGGATATTATTAGGCCACATATTTTAAAATATCCAATAAAAGAAAAAGATTATAAAACAATGTCTAGTTTATTTTGAAATACTTCTTTAAATAAAGCAAATAAAAAGAAACTTCATGTATAAGAATAGTTTTATGGTTACCATTTAAAAACGGTTGTAGATACATTACTAACTAAGCGTTTTGTATTAATTAACAAATAAAAACAACGAAAATTCAAGATTTTAGTATCATTGAAATAAAGTTATTTTTTTATACATCATAAATGCGGCTATAGATTGTGACTTTGTTTTAAAATTTATTATTTTGGTTTTTTTTATATTATTTTAAAAATATTAAATAAAAACTTAGGTTTAAATACGCAAATTTTAGTTTAATTCTACTGTTGACAGAAATATCATTAGTAACATAAGAGATATCGATTACAAATCAACGTCGGTGCAGCGAAGGCATATAGTATTGGTCTATATAAGACTACTTAAGTATAAAAATAAAAAAAAACTTATTTTTAGGTAAATCTAGTTATATCCATATATTAATATATATATATATATATATATATATATATATATATATATATATATATATATATATATATATATATATATATATATATATATATATATATATATATATATATATATATATATATATATATAATTTTATATATATATATATATATAATTTTTAATAACTATTTTTAAAGAGTAAAGTTACACATGTGTGCCAAATTTCAAATTTTTATTTTTTGTCACTTAAAAGATATTTGATAAAAATTCTTATTTAAACGAGAGTGCAATTTAGAATACTAATTGACGTGTCCGAGCATATTTCCAAAGAAACAACCCTGTTGTGATCCCTAAGTTGACGATTTTTTTTAACTGTGTATAAAACTCGTTAAAATAAGCAAATTTTTAATAACATTTTTTTAAAACCTAATGATAACAAAGCTACATAAATTTATTTGAAAGTGTGGCTAGTGCCGGCCTGAGCATAAATAGATAGTTTATTTCTTATTTACGACTGTTTTTTAAGTTGTTTATCACTCCGTGAGTCAGTCGTATAGCTCTTATCGGTCGACGCGACGATTTATTTTAATTTTAAATCATTAAATCGCAAAAATGGCACAATCTAAAAACAATAAATACGTGGATATGTTCTTATTTATGGAAAGTGTCGTTAATCTGCAAACGTTGCTTTGAGATTGTGACTGGGTCATTGCAAGACAGGTCGGTTTAAGTAAAAAAAAGTGTGGAAAACATTGCACGTTTAACGTGTCCAAGCACCACAGCTCAAAATCATAAGTATATCGTGAGCCCAAAGACTTCTTGGGAGGTGACAACTTACTTATGACAGGACCGTGTTCGCCATAATAAATAAATGTAAGTTCCTTAGTTTTTAGTATTTTAAAAAAAGTTATTTAAAAAAGTTGTTTATTTCAATGAGTTCTATATACAGTTAAAAAAAAAGCGTCAACTTAGGAATCACCCTGTTATATAATATAATATATATATATATATATATATATATATATATATATATATATATATATATATATATATATATATATATATATATATATATATATATATTGGCAATATCTTTAAAATAACAACAAAAAAACTTTGAAATTTGGCATGCATGTGTAACTTAATATTCTCTTTAAAAATAATCTCAAAAAAAATAGTGTTGCCATTTAAAAAATGACGTCATATCTCAAATTTGAGACATGCTGTATAAAATTTTATTTAATCAAAAAGAGCGCAATTTAACATACTAACCGACGTGTCCAAGCATATTTCCAAAAAAAACCTTCTTTGATTTACTGAATTTATTTCATTCACGATCGTAACCCAATCAAAAAAAATATACAATTACAAATAATAGTAATCATAACTGTTGTCAAAAAGGAAAGCTTCGATGTAATTCTATCGGGAAAATCGCGAAACCTCGTTCTGGGAAACATAAGTGAAGAGCTCTAATACAGATTTCCCTTGGGAGTTAATTTCTGAACGCATTCAAGTATAGCGGGATAGTGACATGCCCTTCGTATGGCAAGTTACTAAAGTCACCGCAAATTTTACGTTTCGCGTTGACACAAAGAAATATTTGAAGAAAGTCCCTAGAGTATATTATTGGGTGTTTTTAGAAATTAGCTCCTATTTAAACCAAGATAATAATTTGGTAATATATATATATATATATATAATATATAATATATAATATATAAAATATATATATAATATATATATATATATATATATATATATATATATATATATATATATATATATATATATATATATATATATATATATATATATATATATATATATATATATATATATATATATATATACATGGTAATTTCGGCCGTTTTTTATGGCTAACCACTTTTTAAAACGTGGCTATATTCTAAAATAATCGTTTGGTTTGAATTGTTTTATAATACGGCTAGTGCTTTTAGCCATTTTATAAAGTGGCCGATCAAGTACGAGTCATATTCTCCACGAATGGCCGGTATTTATTTTTTATAAAGAAAAAAAATGGTTAGTGCTGGTTAGTTTTTAATAAATAATATTTCTAAATTTAAATAAACTGGAAACCGTAAAAAACACTTGTTTGATATATTGTCATTGTCGGCAAATAGCTTAATTCTATTTTATTAAGTAACTGTCGGTGGGGGGTGTCCGGATAGGCAGGTAGGTAAAAATAACAACCGGCTTGCGAACCAAAAATAAGAGTTTGATTGTAATAAAATATCTAGGTAATAAATGATTATTACGTGATTTAACCCAAATAGGACGCCATTATTAGGAAGCGTAAACAACAACTTCCAGACTATTACGTAGTTCTGGTTAGTTTTTGGTTAGTTGTCGTTAGGCTTTCCTTTTGCGCCGTCAAACAAAATGATAAAAAAGGTCTGATATATTAATTTATTTGAGAGTGTGGCTCGTAATTGCTCGGCCAATTTATAAAATAGGGCATGAAGAGACTTTGTATGTCGTGCAAATTTTTATTTAAAAATCCTAGCAGAGCGCTTTCGGTATAACCATCATCAGTGCTATCTACAAGCAAGAAATGAACTTTAAAAGTAAATTGAAAAACTGTTAAAATATTTTTAAAGGGAATTGTCAAAAATTTTATTTTAATGAATTCTTTAAACTTTAAATTTATTTTAAGTGAAATTAAACATTACATATAGTAAATCTAGATGAAGTGATGAATTTAGTTAACTTAGTATGGAAAAGGAATAAGCAAAAAACAGTTTAAAACTTACTCGTCGTCAAGCTGAAGTCGTAGCAATTTGAGCAAACAAAACATGTAGTAGGATGTACTACTCCGAGGCTATTTGGAGTGTGGTTGTTGTTAGGAACTGTAAATTTATAACGTTCAAAAGGCTGTGTTTGAGAAATCGAATAAAAATACAATTTTAAATTATAATTATTTGTTTTAACTTTAATATAATTAAGAAAGTCTTTATTTTTGAATAGGACCCTAATTTATAGTAAATTATGACAAATGTGAAAAAACTTTTGTGAAAAATGGGTTCAAGAAATCAAATTAAAATATTTTATTTTTTATTTTTTTTATTTAAACCTTTAATATGACTAAGAAAATCTTACCTCTAAACAGGAACATAAATTATAGTAAACTATGAAAAATGTGAAAAATTTTGTTTGAAAAAACGTTAAAAAGTGAAAAAATGAAAAATGAAAAAAGAAAAAATATAAAAGTCCCAACTCCTTCTCCTGACATTCCCAGGGGTCTGCCAAAGAAGCTCACGAGGTTGGGAAATTGTAAAGGAAGTGTTAGTGAAGTTAGAAAGAAAGCGGTTGCATTGTTTAATAGGGGGTTATTATGGTTATAAGGAGAAAATAGCGGAGAAGGAGTGTGAGATTCTTTGAGATCCCCAGGAATGGAGGCAGGCAGAGTGCAGCAGACAAGTGTAAAATTTTTTAAAATTAATTAGCTATTATGTTTGTTCAAAAAGATTATTTTGAATTAATTAAACGACTGTTTGAATTGTTGAAAAGAATATGGAAATCATGTAATACACAAAAGAACAAGGATGTTGTATCACCCAAAAGTGGGGCCAAGGCATAAAATGTTTTGTTTTGGTGATGATGATGATGATGTGGTATGAAGATTTTAATTAACGACAAAAATAAGTTATTTACACTGCTCTTAATTTAACCAGACCTGTTAAAATAATTTTTAACTTTGTAATAAAAATAGCATTGTTTTCTGTCTAAAAGCTTTTTATTAATTTAAAGAAAAATTATAGTGTAGTTTTGCGGATAAAAAAGTTATTATTAAAAAAAGTTGCTGTTCCTATACACAATTTTCAATATGTCAATGATACATTACATGTTTAAGTACCTACTTGACATCATTTACGTTACACTAAATACGTTTAATCTGTTTTAAAATTAAAATTTATATTATCCTATTTTTCTTATATAGGGATAGTTTACGTCTTTAACTTAGTCACAATCAGTCTTTTCATTTTCCACAAGAATAAATTTTCCCTCTTTCTTCTGTTGTCTGGAAAATCGTTGTATACAAAAGAATTTATCATACTGCCCTACAAAAACCTAAAAACCCGTTGTTTTCTAATGTTTTACATCAGCGGTAAAGACCTTAATGAAAACTTGCCGTGAGCCCTTCATCTGTATGTTTAAACAAGGGACATCGTGGATCTGAATAATACCAAAATCCCATCTACTTTTGAATTCTTTGTTTTACGTGCTTTATGCCATTTATTTTACTAAAGTGTGGAGAAAAATATTATTTTAATAATGTGTCAAAAATAACATTTAAATTATCTAAAAACGTTTAAAAATTTGTTTGCTGAAATTAAAAGTATAAAAAAAAACAAGCAAAAAAAGGCTTGTTTACACATGGACGCTAAAGGGAAGAATTATTTAAAATAAAAATGAAATTTAAATTACGTTAAAAGTTTAAATAGGTACCCAAATAGCCTTTTAAATATAATTAAAATTTTTGTTACTGTAATGAAAGTATTTTGTTTTAAGATTTATGACAAACATTTCTATTCAAAATAATTTTAAGGTACCTAAATAATCTGCATTTTTTAAGGTCTAAAAAAATGTGTTTATTTTTTATTAATATTCCCCTTTACCAGTTTTAAAATTTAGGTAGGGCGCTAGACAACTTCTGTCGTACGCATGATCGAAGCAAGAAGAGACTTGTTTGAGGGTACTATTAAAAACTTTAGTTCATATGATTACTAACAGTTGCCGTTTGATCCGCGTATTGTGTATTCATAATTTAAAAAAAAAAAAAAAACTGTGATGGTTGAGTGGACCCGACGTAATGTACGCTTGAACCAAGTAGCAAAAATCTCTTTCCAAAATAACTGTGGAACATTAGGGAGGACGACTAAGTTATTTTATTTTAGATTCCTTAAGAAAGCTGGTCGTAAGCTGGAGCATTATCATGGTGAAAAAACCGGGTATCGAGTCTCGAGTTGGGTCGCTCATTTTTTTAAGGCTTGGAAAACTTTTGGGAGACATTTATTTGTGTACCATGATGCTCTAACAGTCTTCTGTGTCTCTAAAGGAACAACCGCCAAAATCCCTCTCTTACTAAAAAAAACTGCTACCATTACTTTCCTTACAGAACAAGGCTTGTTTCACTAATGTCGGTGGTTCTTCATCTTTAAATATCCACGTTTGGCTTCGTTAGGACATTGTAATAATAAATATAGGTTTCGTCACCTGTAATGATTAAATTGATATCACTGGAGTCATCGCCATCGAATTTTGTGAGCATTTGTTTGTACCACTTTACTCTTGGCTCCCGTAGATATTGGTCATCAAATGTGGTACCCAGAGTAAACAAACGTTTTTAACTTTTAATATGTTGTGCTGAATATGATAAATAGTCGATGCACTTATCTTCATTAAATTCTCTATTTGACGGTATGTTATTCGTCGGTCTTCCACAATAAAATTTTTTGTGGTTAGAATATTTTTATCAGGCGCCATTTTAGTCGGCCTTCCAGATCTTTGCTCGTCCTCTTAGGTAAAATTTCCCCTTTGGAATTGTAAATACCACCTTTCTACAGTCCTTAAAAATGGACAAGTATCGTCCAACACACTAATTGTCTAACACTTTTATAGAAACGACACTATTCATTTCTTTAAAGCATTGTTGCTTTGTAAGACCACGACAAAAATTGTGCAACATAATAACACGAACATTACGTCGCGTCAACTCAACCATCACAGTTATTTTGGAAAGAGACATTTGCTACTTGGTTCAAGCGTATAAAGTCTTGCATAGCGGCTGACGGTGAATAATTCAAAAAAAAGTAAATATTCTGTTAGTACGACAGAACTTACCTAGCGACCTACGTATAAAGCAAAAAGCGTACATTTGGTTATAAATGCTATGCATTATTTAAAATCAATTGGCTAACTTAAAAGTAAAACAAAAGAAAGATACTCAGCGCAAGCTATAGAATTTGACCATTCCATATCATCAAATTTACAAAAGAAAATGTCATGTTATATGATCGCTCAAAGTTCGTGGGCTTACGATAAATTGCACTAATAAATTTTTTATAATATATTTTTAAATACACACAAAAGGCAATGGCCGCACTAATATATCCCTCGCGTCCCCCCATTTTTTATAATATATTTTTAAATACACACAAAAGGCAATGGCCGCACTAATATATCCCTCGCGTCACCCCATTGTAACGTTTACAAACTAGCGCAGTCTTAAAAATTAACTTTTTTTGGGCAACCCTGGATTATATACAATCCTAGCCTTAATAGTCTTATTCTAGTCTAGAGTAAGTAACACAAACAAAATAAATTAATAATAGTCTGCAACTAGCATATAGATATAAAAATATTCATTACCGTGAAATGTTTACATTTTCAAAACAAAAATGTGTTTTAGTATAATTTATTGTAACTAACAACAAGATTGATGACAATGTCCTTAATGAGTTCTTTTAGACGACCCAAATACTAATTTATACACGTGTGTTGTAAAATACCTTTATTTTATAATATTTAAATATAGATTTATATACTGGCTTGTCTAAAGAATGCTAAAATCCCTTGCTAACAAAAATAGTTATTTTAACACTAAGCAAACACTAACCACAACTAACCATCACATTCTAAAAAACAAAATTGGACCGAGAACTAGCGGCTAGGCGTATAATTGTAATATAAGGGTAATTCTAGGACTCCAAGGTTGGTAAACTTATATATCTTTAAAAAATGAAACCGTAAAAGATTTTTTTATTATTTTTTTTATTGTGTTACACATTTATTAATACGCCATCGCGTATATACGATTGTTCTATTAACAGGCACCATATTTCTTTTTGTAATATTTTAGGTATTAGGAATGTGCTTTTTAATTAAACTACTATTAAAATAATTGTATATTAGATTATATATTTAATATACCTTGATGAGAAAAGCAAGATACTATAAACTAAGTAATCATTTTTTTAAATAATTTATTTATTTTCAAGAAACCTCATAAATTATAACAGGAAATATAGACAAAAGTTAACAAATAATAAATAACAATATTTCACGTTAAACTTAAACATTGTTAAGTAAAATAGAAAAAATATATAACTAATAATTATTATAATAATTATTTTCCCGAAAAATATTTTTTGACATTTCTTTTAAAAATTAAAATATTTTTAGTGATTTTTTTTGTATGCTATTATACATATATCAAAATTTCGTTTTGTAAAAAATTTATTTGTCTGGTATTATGATGATATATTGCATTTGGTACTGATAATTTTATATATGCGTTTTCCTTTTATGTACTGAATTACTGTATAAAATTCTATTAAACAGATATTATGCCGGGTATAACTATTAATTTTAAGGCAGTTATTTAAAAATAAAACCATTAACAAGCTTTTTGTGGCATTAAAGTATAAATTTTTCATAGTGCGCCTTTTTTTTAATAATTTTTCTTTATTTTAAGGATTGTTGAAAGTCCAAAAAATATCTTTTTAAAGGAAGTATATATTTTTATCAATATGTATTAAGTTAAACACATAGAGCACACAAATTCTATTTTTACAATGGGCGAAGACTATATTCATTGATGTTTGTAAATGTAACTTTATAAAAGTCAGTACTCTTACGCAAGTTGGAAATATTTAATTTAAATTATATTTTACAATAAAAACTTTACTACCAAACTAAAAAATAACAATCGAAAAATATTCTGTTGCTAAAACTTCTTAATCTATTTTAACGGTTTATGCAGTGTACAATAGTTGCTAAGAATATTCTGTTTTAATTAAGGTACATAAGAATACACAGTTAATAATAATTTGCAACTATACTAGTAACTTAAAATACTCAATACGAAAACTATGCTTTTTTTAAATTTCACTTTTAAAAAGTTTAAAAAAACTTTAAAAATAAAGTCACAAATATTTATGTCATTAGAATTAAAAATTTTCAAGTTAACTAAAAAAAAGGGAGAACACCCAATAAAATTACTACAATTTGTCTTGTAGCCAAACAAAGTATTAAAAATTTTATATTGGATAGCATGTCAAAATAAAACAAAAACCTAAAATATCCACTGCAGTATTACTGTAAACACAAGCCAAAAATAAGGATATTGGATGTTACTGTCTTAACCTGTCTCTCCGTTCTCTTTACGTTGCTAACAAACAGATGACCTGGAAATATTTAACTGGCCTGCCACTTCCCG
Organism: Listronotus oregonensis; assembly: GCA_019359885.1. NCBI lineage: Eukaryota > Metazoa > Arthropoda > Insecta > Coleoptera > Curculionidae > Listronotus > Listronotus oregonensis. The sequence continues at coordinate 85,671 of JAHBCN010002046.1, forward strand.
ATTCTCCTTTGTCTAATCTTAAATATACGCTGTTTGGATTTCTTGTGACGGTCTTATAAAGGGATTTTCTTTTCCGTTTCTTTCATGATACCGTCCAACCATTTTTTGTGGCGTAATACAAAGACAAAAGTTAAAAAGATATATCCGTGTCATCACTGGATTTTATTTTTGTTTGTCCTTTTAGGAATCTAAGTCTTAACTGACTTTGTATCGTCAACTAATTAAAGGAATAAGGAAACGAACAAAGTGGAAAGTTTGGGGCTGCTTAAGTTGGACTATAAAGGGATGCACGTGTTGTGTCGTTGGAAGCTGCTATAGAAAGAAATATACTGACTTATTCTTTAAAGCAAAAGTCGTGAAAATACCTATAAAAGAGTGACAAATACCCTTATGCTCGTCGGTAACCAAGGAAAAAAAGCTGATTTGTAAGCATAGGATGATTAATAAAGCAAACAGCGTATTTATATGGAATCAAGAATGCGTAAAGCTATGTGAGACGCTATTCCCCAAACATCATAACAATATTCTAAAGAGGGTCTGATTTGGGATACATACTAAGCATACAGATTAAAAGAGGAAAAAAACTTTCTGGATCAAAAAAGTAATCAGATATTTTTTTTTAAATTCTTACGTTGCAAAATTGACTCCTATACTTTTATGGAACAATTATTTCCTGCACTTGAAATATTGATGAAATGTTGCATTTCATGTTTTAATTTTTGCTTATCTGGACGTACGGTAGTTCGGCAGAACAAGCTCCGCACGCACGTACTGTGTATATTACACGAAAAATCTCAGCGTATTTCCTCTCCTATTATAACTTGGTTATCGTTTCACATGAAGGTATGAGATGTGGTATGTAAATTCACGTAAGTCTTCTTATGAGCCGTAAGAAAAATTAAAAAGTTATGTAAAGGGGTTACTCAAGAATTTGATTTTTTGCCCATTTTACTTCTGAATCATTAAATATTATAATACTTCCCAAAGAGTAGAATATCATATCTAGGGGGTATTTGAATAAATTACTTTAATTTTCTTTTTCAGACAACCATTTTGAAGGGTTTTGAGGGCTCCAGAGTCATCCGTTTTGCATTTTTTGTATTCAAAGAATTCTTTCAGATAATTCCAGACTTTTCCACGTAAATACAAAAGGCAAAAATAACCTTAAAAGGGTAAATGGTTAGCATTGTTACGTTGCATTATTGTTACCATACAAACGTTTGTTAACCTGATTGCTAAAAAACAATGTAAAACAAAGATCCGCGCTTTTGTACGAGGTGTTACGAAACAACATAAACAAGCACATTATTCAAACACTACGAAATAATGTACCCCAATAGGTAATCCCAACCTTTTTTATTTTAATCCTATTACGTTCCTGGCACTATCGAATTTTTTCGGTTTTATGTTTAAATTGCAATCTAACTAATCCACATTTTTTTATGGCCATATTCGCAATCCGATTAAAGAACTGCATCGCGATTTTCGATTTTAAATAATTTATTTTGTTTATGCAATTCAGATAAAGCAATGAAAAATTAGACTAAAACGTACGACCACGCAAAGTTAAATAAATCCCTTTGTTTTTACATTTAATTTTAACTGGAACATATATCCAATTTTTAACGACAACCAAACGCAAATTCGTTCTGAATTTCGCCTTCAGCATAATATACTAAATTGGTAGATTTTTAAGGGGTCACATATTGTCAGAAAGTTCAAAAAAATCGATTTAAATAAACGAAATACAAAACACATATTTTGTTAAAAAATGGAATTAATTTTGTAAGTTATGAGTTTTTTTTTAAACTATTGCAAGATACAAATCGTTCCATAAACTACTGGCAAAAGTCCTTTGGACAAAAAGGCAAACAATAAGGGCGATTTATAATCAAGGCCATTTAACGCGAGAGTCTAGCGTTAAGATTTGAAATAATTAATCGCCAAATAATGCCCGAGTTAGTCAAACTGTTTTTTTAATTATTTTTTGTTATTAAATAGTGGCTATGTAGTTTTCCTTGAATTTTTTTAGAAATATATTTTATTTCCCCATACAGCACTGCCCTTTTCGAAAAGTGAAAAAAAAATTGTACTGTGTTTCGTACCTACTTAGCACTGCCATTTTGCACCACAAATGAAAACAGTACCGTGCTGTGTTGTGCTTAACTTGTTCTATCATGTGCTATAAATAATTTTTATTTTAAAAGAAAAACCATTTTTTTACCAAAGATACTGTGTTGTGCTTAACTTGTTTCATTATGTTTTTAACAATAACAATACTTAATATGGAAGAAAAATCGACAAAAATGAATGAAAAGTTGTAAAATTTAAAAAACCATAAATATGTCAAATTTAAATACCTTAGCTAGGCTTATTTTAACGACTTTCTTTTTCGTAACCAATGCCTAAATCTTTGGTGAAAAATTTACCCCGTTCACAAAAACGCGTGCCTAAATTTAAGAGCACTTTGTAATTTTCTCATATTATCTCAATTTGTTTTTTATTACCTCTTTTTTAATTTAATAAAATTAATTGCACCATTAGCTTTTTTGTCTTACAGTCCCTTTTAGTAGTTTAATTTATTCCTATTTTCCATATGAAATAATTTTAATACGATTAAATAACTGCGTTGCAGTTTTTGACTTTAATTAATATTTAAGCGTTTCTCGGTACGCTTTTCAATTAATGGCACTAAATTCTACATTAATTTTTTCCTAAAACATATTTTAAACATTTAACAACAAAATCTAAATACATTTTTGATTTTAATACATGTATAAGTTTTGTATCGATAAATGTTTATATTATTATTTATTAAATATTTTGAAATTTTACAGAATTATGGTAAATTATTACATAATTAATGGTAGCACGACCGTTTTTTTTTATTGGTACCCTTTTTTGCTTAATTAAAGTACGCATGAGCGTGTTTAAATTCAACTTTTAAACACGCGCGTATTTTAAAGAATACCATGGTACATCAATCAAAAACACGATAAATGTGAAGTCTAAGGTGACATTGCTAACCTTTAATCTCGAATTCTGGTACATATCAGGCATTGATGCTACGTTTATGCTACATTTACACGCTTGCCATGGCCTGGCAAGGCCGCAAAACCCAAGTTTAAAACGCTTGGATGCCGTTTACACGCTTGCGAGTGCGTTAGTGTGTTACAAGCGCTTGCCGCAAACTTCTTTGATTTGTGTTCAAAAATCGACACCTAGCGGGACCGGTGGAAAGCTCTTGCAAGCTCACGCAAGCCAAGCCAAACACCCCGTTCACACGCTTGCGTTTGTGGAGCCTTGTCGTGACTTTCCAAGCGTGTAAACGTAGCATTACACGCTTGACAAGTTGCGATAAGGCTCCACATAACGCAAGTGTGTAAACGGGGTGCTTAGCTTGGCTTGCGTAAGCTTGCCGCCGATCCGAGCAGGTGTCGGTTTTTAAACACAAATCAAAGAAGTTTGCGGCAAGCGGTTGGAACCTCACTAACGCACTCTGCAAGCATGTAAACGGCATCCAAGCGTTTGTAAATGCTTGAGCTTTCCGTTTGCCTGACCATGGCAAGCGTGTAAATGAAGCATCAAAAAAAAAAATATTAATCTGTTGCGAGTACTTTATAACGTCAAATAAAATACTACTTATGTAATAAATATTACCTGTTAAATAAAAAGCCTAAAGTATTCGTGGATAACTAGTCTTCAAAATACTTGCTCTATTTCGAGAACTCCTGCTACGCCGCGCCGTCGTGCTCGAAAAATTGCTTATACTTTAATAAACTATTATATCTATAATCCGTTTATTGTTAAATGAAAAAAAAGCTAGTAAGGAGCCATGATTACTTTTTTTTTTAAACCAATAAAATAAATGTTTTGGTTGTTATAACTATAATTACTGACTTTGAACCAATGCAATACATATTTTGTTCAGGTGTGTTTTTCAATTGAAAATATACAAATTAAAAATGAATGTTCTTACTCTTACTTAGGGAAAACTAAACATATTCTAAAGGTATTTTTCATGGCTTCTGCTCTAAACAACTAAGATTTAGAAAATATAATTTCCAATCGCGCAGCAACACACAGCGCCAGTCCCATGCATCATTTTGAGATACAACTAGACAAGTCCCAAACTTCTTTGGACTAGTAATAAATTAACATTCGTACCATCTTTACATCACAAAGCACTGTTAAATCTCAAGTAACAAAAACAAAAACCATACAAGATAAACGAATATACAAAGAATGTTATTCACAATATCCTTTGTGAATGTAATAAATTATGTATAGCTAAAACTTCCAGATGATAAGCTAAACGCCTAGAAGAACAGGAATATATTAAAAACACATAATTTCATAAGAAAAATATGTCAACATGCATTTGATAATAACCAATATTTTAGCAAAGGAAACTTGTTTAAAAAAACGTAAAATAAAAAAAACATATATATTTTTCAATAAAGGGAATTCTGTGGCCTCTATACCAGTTAATTTAAATAATACATTTTACCTTTGCTGGAGGTTGAGGAATCTCCAGGAATACTTAAAATCAGTTAACTTACCACCCTTCTTAAAAAGAAAACATTAATATACCTGTCCTAACAGAATAATATGTCATTTATGACATTACGACATAAATTCTGACAAAAAGACCTCAGAATTTTTTTAAAATATTTTTTTAAATGTAAATTTAAAATATTATTTAATTTTCACTAACAGGGTTCCCCATATAGACTACCCATTTTAATAGCCCAGTAAAATTGTTAAAATCTAATAAAACAAGATGATTTATGACACGATGAAGGAAAACCTGTTTTATTCACCGGACCTCTTCAGAAATAGTCGTTGTTAAACTGAATAATCCATGGCAATTAAAACATTAAATTAGGTGTTCAAACCTAATGATCCATTATTAGAAAATGACCATTTACGAAAATCAATTTTTCTAGTTTTGTGTCAGGGGCCTACTCAATTAAAAATATGTTGATTATATCCCAAGGCCATAAGAAATAATAATATAAAAAAAACGTACTGACTTATCTCATATAGAATTTATTTTAATATCAAAGTTGGTAGTCTATTATGGCGACCCTGTATATTCTCCCTAGTGCTTCATTTACTTCTGCAAATTTTTCCAAAGGAACGCATTATTTTAAAACTTGAAAATGCGTGACTAAGGAAAAATTTCTGAACATTAATTCAAAGAATCAGAGGATTCAGTAAGAAAATTTTACAACCATTGTTTTAAAAAATTAATAAAAAATTCGACATGTTTTGGCTGTCAGAAAAAAATATTTTACTTAATAATTTTGTTCGCCTAGCTAGGCAGGGCAAAGATAAATCTGAAACATTTGAAGGTTGCTACGGTTAACTGTTATTTAATGATTGGCTTAAAGTGACAGGTGTAAAATTGTCCGTATATTTTTTATAGATTAATTTTATCTTAACGGTGGTAAATTTGCAACAGAAAGGTAGACAAAAATTCTATTTTTTTTGTTGTTTTTTGGAGGGTTTTCTTCATTTTTTTCAACTTTTGGCGAGGACCCAAAAAGGATTTTTTAACAATACCTTTTTTATTTTATATATTGCATATCCCGATCAAAACTGTAGTGTGTCGTAAAAAGTAAATTTTACAGAAGAGGAAAATTTTTTAAAAGTCTTTAAATGATAACACCCCTAGACTTTTGATTATTGATACTGGCGGCTGAATTTACGTTTCCAGGCTATGGTTTTGTACGTTAATAGAGCTTTGAGTAACGTCACTATTTCTGTAAAACCATTTTGTGAAATTTTCGAGATACTACAGTCTTGATCGGGATGTGCGAATATGTGTTTTATTAAAAATATGTGGGAATAACAAAAATTTAAATTATAATGATGATTTAGACCGTTAACTTTCTGATTTACTTAAAGCACCTATTAACAAGATTAAACAGTATAAACAAGATTAAATAGTATGTGCACAATTTTTGACTGTAAACGGAAACACCGTTCAAACAGTCAAATAAATACACCCTAATGAGTAATCCCAACGTTTTTCATTTTAATCCGATTACGTTCTTCGCACTATCGACTTTTTTGGTTTTATGTCCAATTTGTAATATAATTAGGCCATTTTTTACGGATATATTTACAATCCGATTAGATAACTGCATAGCGATTTTCGATTTTAAATAATTTATTTTGTTTATATAATCCGAGCAATGAAAAATGGGGCTAAAACGTTTCCCTGTGCGCTTTAAAATAATTCTCTTTAATTCCTACATTTAATTTTAATTGGAACATATATCTAACTTTCAACAGCAAAAGGGTATAAATTAATTTTGGGTTTCGACCGACGAGTAAAGTTTTATATGAGCAATTTTTTTAAATATTTTAGGACTTTGCACCATTAAATTAATTTATTCTGTAATTTAAATCTAGTTTTTAAGCAATAATACTTATCAAGAAAAAAACTAACAATAAAATAACATGTGTAATACTTAGGGTATAAAATATTAACTGCTATCTTCTGAAAGAACTTTTTTCTCGTCTAGAAAAAATCGTTTTTTTATATTTCGATAGTTTAGATATTTAAAAATATCTGCTTAAGAGGATAAAAGATCATCTAAGCGCACAGAGATAACTAGTGTTATAGAATCTCTAGGCATCAGAAGAGCTTTAATATTGAAAAATTTAATTCTGTTTTGAATCTCACACATTTTTAAAAATTGTCCTTTTTTTATTCTAATTCTTCATTTTTAAAGCAGAAAGTATACTAAATAAAATTTTAAAAAATTGAAAGAACAACTTGGTTTCTTTAAGCAAAAATTTTAAAGGATATTCAAGAGTTTATTTAAGGAAATGAGAGCGGATCCGAAAACTTGCAAATAGCCCTTTATATTTAAGATTTTGGTACAAAGAAAAAGAACATTGTGCTGTGTGTCCTCTGGTCATAAAAATAACAATTTAGACGCCTTCACGCCTTCATTGAGCAAATCAGTGGCGTAGCTATCGGAGGGCTGGGCGGAGCTTTGCATCGGGGCCCCCAAACTCATGAGGGCCCCTCGGTCCCTTAGCGAGCTTCGTAAAAGTTAAATAAATATTGTAATCACATGACGAATTCTCGACTTTTAAGCTACTTGTCACGAAATCTCTAATAGCTTGAACTAAACTTGCAGCAGGGCTTTAAGTATGGCAACTTAGTTCAAAAAATTGAAATTTGTAGAGAGTGCTCCTAACGAATAATCATGCACGATAAATCACGAAAAGAAGTTTACGTATTCTTCCTTTGCAGTTGCTGCAAAATAAAAAGGAAAATATAACTTGGTATGAAATCGTCGAAGCATTAAAATAATAACTAGGAAATCATTGGGTTTCAAAATAGAACATTGTTTTAATAGGCGCGTTATTAATTATAAATATGACAGTACATGTCTCAAATATGATTTAGTACAAATTCCAAAGTGGGGTTAGGCTCTCGATTTTTTGATCTAGTCGTGAAACTCATTGCACTCTGAATTTCATAGATTAAGTTTTGTTCAACGAAATTACTTTAATTAAAATCAATTATAACCATAATCATAATAATTCATATTGTAATTTATATATTTTTTTATTTATTTGGGCAAACTATGTGCAAATATTTTCGGATTACGTAAGGGTTTACTTTTAGTGCTACATAATGTATGGACATTTACGGTATCCCTGTTGCAATGTAGGTTTTTTCAGTCTTTGCTATAAATTATGTTATCTTTATTTAAATATTATCTACTGCGCCACAGCTGACGATAAAGAGTTTAAAATTAAGTAGCTCTGCACCTATAAAGTATTTACGTTTTAACCAGTATAGATAGGGCTCCAGTTACCTATTTGCCCCAGGGCCCTTGGTTACGTAGCTACGCCACTGGAGACAATATCATATCGTCTAATGGACGTCATTAAGACCCCAGCTTTTATTAAACATTTTTGGGCTAAACTAACTAAGATATTTGGATAACTACATTTTTTTTTTGTAAATTACATAATGATATCCACCAAGTAGCATTTATTTATTACTTTAAATTTTCCCATTTGTCAATAAACATAAATCTGCCGTTTGCAAAAATATTTATAAAACATCTGTCCTTTTTGTTAGGCAAATCACCTAATGGCGGCACGTCGCTTTTTAAAACATGCTGAAACGCCTTTTTATTATTAAATTTGTCGAAAACTGTCATTAATCATTAAAGGATATTGCAAAGACACTCACTAAAAGACTGTAAAATTTCGTTTTTTAAAGGATGGAATAACTGAAGCATTACTTAATTAGGCAGGTAAGACAAGGAGGATTACCCTAAAATACAAACAACACTTGTTTTATGAGACGCCAAATTATATTCAGGCAAACTTTACTTACTTAAGATTATAAATGTTACGTAAAAAAATTATGCATGTGTATGTTGTACACGTAAATATTTCATTTTCTTGTATATCTTTTATGTCATTTATGGTTAAAACTATAATTCCTATGGCAATCTCCTATCCTACACGACACATAACCAAATATAAAGGTAATAAAAAAAAATTAACTTTAAAATAAAAATTGACTTAAATTTGAGGCCCCTTAGTTATTTCGTACCAACGTTTGATTTCGTTTTTGTTCGTTAATTTAGTGTATACATAAAAAAAACATTATTTTATAATTTTCGGTTTATCTTTTTTAAAGTTGATTTAATTTTATTAAAATAACGTTTTAATTTTCTAATTCTTAGTTTCAAATAAAAACTGAAATATTTTCTTTGTAATAAGTAGTAATAGGTTAGTTGTGAATATTTAAAGGTTTTGTTAGTAATTTTTACATGGACTACAATTTGACCAAGGTTTTAAGATATTTTTTCTTTGACACTACCCTCGTAGCTCATATCAATAAGCTAGGGTTTACACTTACACATATTAGTCCATATCATTAAAAGTACTAAACTGATAATAATGAAATTTTTACTGTTTCCTAAGTTGAAGTAAATATAAGCTAATAAAAAAGAATGGTTACAATTGGATTATTAGTTTCGGAGAAATGCGTGAATAAACATACAAACATACATATCCCAATAAAAATGTGTATATTTGTTTGAAAGCCCTAATAGATTATTATAAATATACTGCAGTTTTAATAATATTACATACATACGTGTTTAATGGATAACCAACTTTTTTTTTTAATTCGGTTAACAAAAAATAATAAAAAACAAAAGATAGTTACATTCTGCGAGACTTGCTACGTTGCTACACTTTTATCACATGCTTTTCTTAGATTTTAGAATAAAATGTTCCCAGCTGCATTAGCAAAATGAATATTGTAAATATGTGTAAAACTGCATTTAGCGTCAGTTCCTGTACATCTCTGGAGTAATAAAATAATTTTATTAAAAATAGCTTTTCCGAATTGACGGTATTAACCGGATGTAAATGTTCAGAAAAAGCGATCGTTGACTCTTGGATAAATATTACGTTTATGTTAATAACTGCGTCTTACTGACCGGTTGCACCAATGATTTTAAAAAGCCCCTAAGCACTAGGTTATCCTTAAAATGGTCAATGTGATTGGCTAAATTGAAGATATCAAGAATACTTAACGCTAAGGGTTCCGTAAAATTGTTGGTGCAACCAGCCATTAAAAGTAAAATTAAAGGGTCCAAAGAATTTTCAGGTAAAACATAAATTTTGTCGTCCATGAACCCACGTATGGATCCCAAAATTATTAAAAAATAAAGTTAGAGTGCTGGTGTTTATCAAACTTGTTGTTGTCGGACAATGATGCTAATTAATTTTGATGGCTTTCAAATTACCAATTTTGCATAAATTATGTTACTGTCCACTGGACATTATCATAAATTTAACCTGTTTAAAGTTACTTCCTGGACATAAAATTTTGTAAAATGGTTAAACTGACGTTTTTCCCGGCCTTTGGCGGGAAACATCCCCGCTACCCAGATATTTCGAAAATGAAAAAATGTCGGACTTGCCACATTTAACCGACACGCAGCTTGCTGGTTATAATTTTGTGATCGGTACGCAGGATCATGGACTATTATGTCGACTTTCCCTTTTTACTTAACAAATATTTTCTCGCCACCATCTAAAACAAAAAAACGTAGCAATATTTAACAAGAACGAGTTCTAGGCACTTCGAACTATACCGGTGCTTTCGATTATCCCTGTCATATTATTATTATTAATATTGTCTCTTTAAAAACGCACCGTCCTATATGGAAATTACCTTCGCTCCATTAACATTCAGCCTGAGCTGTTTGGTATGTATGGTGGCTGTTACATTAACGACATACGACTAGTGCATGCGGGAGAATAATAGGTCTTATCTGGGCTAATGCAAACCGAAACAATGGAAACGAGCAAAATATCCCGAGTGGCAACTCACTCTGAAATAGTTGGCTAAGTCTTAATGGAAACCGCAGCATACGGCTGCATGTCAAAGTAGGTTTAAAAGCAATTGAATGTAAATTGAAGGCTCTAATAAACAAAACAAAAAAAAAATATTGGTCAATATTTTTTATAAAAAAATTTGCTATACATTTTATAAAATAAATTGCTTCATTGCGAACAATATGTTAGTTTTTCTGCGTAAAGGACTAACCTACAAAAAAAAATATGGCATATCATATAGAAGGAAAGGGAATACTGACTCCCATAAGCACCTGTGTTATAAAAGTGATATACCCATGCGGAGACAGTCTTATGGGTATTTTGGAAATAACTAGGACTTCCAGTGAAAACAATATAAACTTTATGTGGTTTGTCAACTGTCATTAAGTTGATTTAGTCGATTTATTTTTGTTAATAGCGATGTGATGTGCTTTTATTTTGCCGCTGGTTTATATTTTTGCAAAAGTTAAAGTTCTTGACTGTCTTGGGTGACATTTTGTGTGTTTGTGCAGTCAAGTGCAGTCTCGCCAACCTATATTTTTTAGGTTTGCCAAAAATCCTTTTATGTCTAGTCACGCATGAGTATACCAACACCACTTCTAATTTAATGAGTGAAGATGCGCAACGTCAGACCTGGTAAGTAGTTTAATAATATATTAATGAAGGGTTAATTTTGTCAAAATAGCGTTTTTTGAATGGTAATACATAATAATAAACAAACTATTAAAATAAATTTAAAAAACTACAGCGTATTCCGAAACGGTTATACTCGTAAATATTAAAATTAGTTTTAAAATAAATTAATAAAAAAAAAGAGACTGCAGTGTCATTGAACATGGCTGTAGATTTAAGGTAAGGCATTGTTAATGGAGTTTTGAAATATTAAAGTAAAAACAACTTTATTACTGTCCAACGCTATAAATCATTCAAATACTTTTGACTGCCTTTTTAATTTTTTTTTTAATTTCTGGATCGTAAACCTCCTAAAATGTATTAAATGACATGAACAATTTAAAAAAAACCAACTAACCAAACCAGCAATTAAAAATATAAACCAATTTAAAAGTTATTTAACGGTATATGATTTTTTTTTTAAATTTATGTATCTTGTCAGACAGCGCGTTTTTAAACGGTATTAAATACTAATATAAGTTTTAAAATAAATGAATAACTAAAAATTAAGAGATGAGTGTCATTAAACATGTATGGAGATATAAAATAAATCAGACTTTATAAAGATTTTAAATATCAAAGTAAAATCAACTTTATTACTGTCCAATACTATAAATCTTTAACTAGCTTTTGACTACCTTTTAAAAAATATTTTTATTTATTTCTCGTTCGTAAACCTTTTTAAATCAAATAAATAGCATTAAAAGTTTTAAGAAAAATAATGCTAAAAATAAAGACTAATTTGAAAGTTTTTTAACGGTATGTCATTCTTTAAAAGATTTTTTTTATTTATTTAAAACTTTGTGAAAAAGGGCTTTTTGAAACGGTGATACAAATCCATATTACAATAACTTCTGACTGCCTTTTTAAAAATTTATTTTTTACCTTTGGTAAATAATTCTTTGTTTAAAAGAATTTTTTTAATTTATTCTAAATTTTGTGAAAACAGCGCTTTTCGAAACGGTTATATATATTATTATTAGTTTTAAAACAAATTCATAATATAAAATTAAGAATTAACAGTGTCATTAAAGATGCATGCCAGTATAAAATTATGCACCCTTTATGAAGATTTTAAGAATCAAAGGAAAAACAACTTTATTATTGTCCAATACTATAAATTTTTTAAGAAATTTTGAATATCCTTTAAAATATTTCTTTTTTGAATTCTGCTTTAAAATAAAAACGAATTAAAAAGTTATTCAACGGTATATGAGTTATCGTTAAAAAATTTTATTTTAATTTATTTAAAATTTTGTCAAAAAGGGTTTTTTAAAACGGTAATACATATTAAAATAAGTGTTAAAGTAAATAAATAAAAAAAATAAGAAATTACAGTATCATTAATCATGCACGCAGATATAAAATAAGGCAGTCTTTATAAAAATTTTAAGCATCAAAGTAAAGACGACTTTATTATTGTCCAATGATATAAATTTTTTAATAAATTATTTGCCTTTCTGAACATTATTTTTTTATTTTCGTTTTATCAAAAATTAAAAAAAAACGAGGTTAAAAATAAAAACTTATTTAAACGTTATTCAATGGTATATGATTCTCCGCAGTCTTTATGACGATTTTATATATCAAAGTAAAAATAACGTTATTATTTTTCAATAGTAAAAATACTTTAATAGGTTTTTACTGCCTTTTTTAAAATTTTTTTTTATTTATGGCTCGTGACCTCCTTTAATCAATTAAACGAAATCAACTATTTTAAGAAAAACAAAGTTGAAAATAAAAACTATACAAAAGGTTATTTGGTATATGATTACCCAGTTTTTATGAGGATTTTTATAAATCAAAGTAAAAATAACGTTATTAAAAAATATTTTAATAACTTTTAACTGACTTTTAATTTTTTTATTATTATTACTGGCTCGTAACCTTCTCTAATCAATTAAATGAAATCAACAATTTTATAGAAAAAAAAGGGTTAAAAATAAAAACTAATTAGGACGTTATTCAGCGGTATATGATTCACCGCAGTCTTTATGACGATTTTATAAATCAAAGTGGAAATAACGTTATTATTTTCCAACAGTAAAAATATTTTAAATTTATTTTTTAATTTTTAAAATTATTTTTTAATTTTTGGCTTGTGACTTCCTTTATTCAATTAAATGAAATCAACGATTAAAAAAAAAAAACAAAGTTAAAAATAAAAACTAATTTAAACGTTATTTAACGGAATATGATTAGCCGCAGTCTTTATGAAAAAGTAAAAATAACATTATTAAAAAATATTTTCATAACTGTTTACTGCCCTTTTAATTTTTTTTCTTTATTAATTTTGGGCTCGTGACCTCCTTCAATCAATTAAATGAAATCAACAATTAAAAAAAAAAAACAGGTGAAAAATAAAAACTAAATTTAGACATTACTCAATGATATATGATTCTCCGCGGTCTTTATGGCGATTTTATAAACCAAGGTAAAATTAACTTTATTATTTTTCAACAGTTAAAATATTTTTATAAGTTTTTAAAATTATTTTATATTTTTGGCTTAAGACCTTAATTGATTAAAATTAAATAAATTCAACAATTTTAAGAAAAACGAAGTTGAAAATAAAAACTGATTTTAAACGTTATTCAACGGTATAGGATTTTCCGCAGTCTTTATGACGATTTTATAAATCAAAGTAAAAATACCGTTATTACAAAATGTTTTAATAACTGTTTACTGTCTTATTTTTTTATTTTTGGCCCGTGACCTTCTTCAATCAATTAAATGAAATCAACCATTTTCAGAAAAACGAAGTAGAAAATAAAAACTAGTTTAAAAGTTATCCAACGGTATATGATTCTCCGTTTAAAAGAATTGGTTCGATAACGTCATTGCTCGAATTTCGCCGTCGGCTAATATGACTCCATTAAATTGCATTAACCGTTCGGAATCAATTAGAGTTTTAGCGAGTTTAATGAAAACTAAAACTAATTTAAAACTGTCCCCGTCGATTTAGTTTCATGATTTTAAAGTTGTTTTTTTTTGCCGTAGATACCCTGAGTGTTAAAATTCAGTACAAGTGTTTTTGAGGTCGGTATGGGACTTTCTTTCCATAAATATGGGCCCTAAAATGCACCCCTCCGAGCCACAGCCATCGTTATTTTAATATATATATATATATATATATATATATATATATATATATATATATATATATATATATATATATATATATATATATATATATATATATATATATATATATATATATATATATATATATATATATATATATATATATATATATATTTATTTATATATACATACATTGTCCCAAATTTGGGGAATTATATTTAAACCTACATGTGAAATAGTAAATGGGAAAATTTTGGACAATTATGTTAGTAAGTTAATCCCGTTTACTACATGGTTTTATCTATTTATGTTTTTGAGAAATTTTAAAAAAACCTGAAACATGCATTTTCAAAAATAATATTTTTTTTATAAGTAAAAATTTTTCAAATCTGTAAAAACTTCTTCAAAGCAACTTTTTTTGTAGAATATGACCGAGTAGTCAATTTTTATTTTCTACGTTTCGGGCTTTTAGAATCATCATCAACTTTACTTTTTCATATGGGCGCCATATTGGATTTTTTCGCAGCCAAATAGTGCTTTTTATTCTGATTTTAACAATGTATAACATGTTATAGTTTAGGAGTTTATAACGTCATCTACTTTAAAAAACAAATATTTTCTCAAGTGGGCCTTGATTCCGGCCAATGTCATTAGGGAGGAAGATATGTTAATATAG